>CM075965.1:84055206-84287706 GCA_038048745.1 Coluber constrictor foxii | reverse complement strand
ACTATCAGGACATTTCTTCTTAGTTCTAGGTTGGTTCTCTCAAGGGAAGAGAGTAGAGTAGAGTAGAGTAGAGTAGAGTAGAGTAGAGTAGAGTAGAGTAGAGTAGAGTAGAGTAGAGTAGAGTAGAGTAGAGTAGAGTAGAGTAGAGTAGAAACAGAATGGAATGGAATGGAACAGGAACAGGAACAAAAGAGAAGAGAAGAGAAGAGAAGAGAAGAGAAGAGAAGAGAAGAGAAGAGAAGAGAAGAGAAGAGAAGAGAAGAGAAGAGAAGAGAAGAGAAGAGAAGAGAAGAGAAGAGTTGAAAGGGACTTTGGAGGTCTTCTAGTCCAACCCCCTGCTTAGGCAGGAAACCCTACACCACTTTGACAAATGGTTGTCCAATCTCAAAAACCTCCAGTGTAGGAGCACCTACAACTTCTGGAGACAAGTCCTTCCACAGCTTAATTGTTCTCACTGTCCGGAAATTTCTCCTTAGTTCTCCGTTGCTTCTCTCCTCAATTAGTTTCCTCGATTAGGCAAAGCAGGAAGAACAGAGCCAGAAAAAAAAGCAAGAACACAGATCTGAAGCTGGGATCCATGGCTTCTTGTCC
The DNA here is from genome assembly GCA_038048745.1 of Coluber constrictor foxii. NCBI lineage: Eukaryota > Metazoa > Chordata > Lepidosauria > Squamata > Colubridae > Coluber > Coluber constrictor. The sequence continues at coordinate 84,287,115 of CM075965.1, read as the reverse complement.
TGCCCTCAGGTGCTTCGGAGAACACCTTGACTCCCTCTTCTTTGGGGCAGCCCCTGAGATATTGGAAGGCTGCTATCATGTCACCCCCCCCCGGTCCTTTTTGTCATTCAATTAGACATGCCCAATCCCTGCCACTGTTCTTCATATGTTTTAGTCCCCCAGTCCGCAATTTTTTAAAAAAAACGTAATCTACTTTTCAGTCTACTCCAATCCCCCCCCTCTTTTTTTTTTTTAAAGGTAAGAGTGGTGACTTCACTGCAGAGGAAAATCTGCTTGGTTACTGGCTAGTCTCCCCTTGAGCTAAAGGCCAGCTGGTGAGATTTGCACAGCCAATCAAAAAGGACTGCTAGAATCCATCCTGACATTTTTGTTTGTTTTCCCTATTTCCTTGCAGACAGGAATTTGTTTGCATAATGCAACACACCATGTGCTCCATCTTTTGCTTCTTCTTCTTCCTCCTCTTCCTCTTCCTCTCCTCCTCTTCCTCCTCTTCCTCTTCCTCCTCTTCCTCTTCTTCTTCACCTGACTAGGTGGCTCAGTGGCTAAGGCACTGAGTTTGTCGATCAGAAAGCTCAGCAGTTTGGTAGTTCGAATCCCTAGTATAAGTCTCATGTGTGAGCAGGGGGTTGGTTTAGATGACCTCCAAAGTCCTTTCCAACTATGTTATTGTTGTTCTTCCTTTTTTCTCTCTCTCCTCCACCCCCTCTTCCTCTTCCTCCCCTCCTCCTCCTCCTCCTCCTCCTCCTCCTCTTTCTCCTTCTCCTTCTCCTTCTCCTTCTCCTTCTCCTTCTCCTTCTCCTTCTCCTTCTCCTTCTCCTTCTCCTTCTCCTTCTTCTCCTTCTCCTTCTCCTCCTTCTTCTTCTCCTCCTTCTCCTCCTCCTCTTCCTCCTCCTCCTCTTCCTCCTCCTCCTCTTCCTCCTCCTCCTCCTCCTCCTCCTTTTTTCCTGTTTCCATCACTTTTTTCCAGGAATAGAAAATACATCCAAAAAGCAACCAATGGCTTGCTAAACCTTGTGGAAACGATTTGGAATAAATCAAAGAAATGCATTGCATCTTGTCTGCGGGTGTTCAATAATTAATTTCCATTCTATCAGGAATCGATTTTGCCATCTTCCTCTGACATCATTCTTTCATCTTTAACATCACTGGACGCTGGTGGTTCCAGCTGAGAAAGTCTCTGCTTTTTAGCATACCAAATCCTAGCCTTTCATACCGTATTTTAAGAACATATTAAAAGTCCCCAAGAAGTAGAACATGAAAATGTATGTCTATCAGGATGTTTTTCTTCCAAAACAAAACTCACCTTCAAATAGAGAGCTTGGAAGATCAAAGTCACATTGATAGTATTAAAAAAAAAAGCTTGAAAAGTAGAAATACGGCTACTGATCTTCATGTTTCTAGACTCTGGTTTATCCAGGCATCACCCAGCATAACATTGGTGTATGAGAACATTCTACAACAAGACTGGACTTCAGCCAGTGGTGTAGCCATTAATTTTGGGTAGAAACCCATGTTCCAGAATTAGAATATTCTTATGCAGGGATCTCCAACCTTGGCAACTTTAAGACTTGTGGACTTCAACTCCCAGAATTCCTCAGCCAGCTTTGATTTAAGACTTGGGGACTTCAACTCCCAGAATTCCTCAGCCAGCTTTGCTTTAAGACTTGTGGACTTCAACTCCCAGAATTCCTCAGCCAGCTTTGCTTTAAGACTTGTGGACTTCAACTCCCAGAATTCCTCAGCCAGCTTTGCTTTAAGACTTGTGGACTTCAACTCCCAGAATTCCTCAACCAGCTTTGCTTTAAGACTTGTGGACTTCAACTCCCAGAATTCCTCAGCCAGCAAAACTTTAAGACTTGGGGACTTCAACTCCCAGAATTCTTCAGCCAGCAAAACTTTAAGACTTGGGGACTTCAACTCCCAGAATTCCTTAGGCAGCAAAGCTTTAAGATTTGTGGACTTCAACTCCCAGAATTCCTCAGCCAGCTTTGCTTTAAGACTTGTGGACTTCAACTCCCAGAATTCCTCAACCAGCTTTGCTTTAAGACATGTGGACTTCAACTCCCAGAATTCCTCAGCCAGCTTTGCTTTAAGACTTGGGGACTTCAACTCCCAGAATTCCTCAGCCAGCTTTGCTTTAAGACATGTGGACTTCAACTCCCAGAATTCCTCAGCCAGCTTTGCTTTAAGACTTGGGGACTTCAACTCCCAGAATTCCTCAGCCAGCTTTGCTTTAAGACATGTGGACTTCAACTCCCAGAATTCCTCAGCCAGCTTTGCTTTAAGACGTGTGGACTTCAACTCCCAGAATTCCTCAGCCAGCTTTGGGAGTTGAAGTCCATAAGTCATAAAGTTGCCAATGTCGGGGAACACCATCTTACAGATTCTAGCCATATCATCAGAAGATCACCTGTGTAGGGTTAGAGATATATAGAGATACGTAATTGGGTATCATCAGCGAATGAATGACACCGAACCCCATCCAGATGTGGCTTCCTCCTTTTCTGCACTCCTCTCCTGTTGGTCCATCTACTTCCCTTTGGAGCTGGTGGGGGGAAAAAAACATTTTCCATGGATCATTCCCTGAAATTTCACCAAACCTCACCCAGCAGCAGAAATGGTATTCAGCCGGTTTGGATCGGTACACCTGCACCATTAGTGGAAATCACAGATGGTTAGGGTTAGGCTGACTACCCACAATTTCTGCTACCGGTGAGGGTAAACCAATCCAAACCGGCTGAATACCATCTTAACCCTAACTACCCACAATTTCTGATACCAGTCCAAGTGAACTGATCCAAACCGGCTGAATACCATCCTAACCCTAACCACCCGTGATTTCCGCTACCAGTTTGGGTGAACTGGTATGAACTGGCTGAATACCACTCTAACTCTAACCACCCGTGATTTCCACTCCGGTTCGGGTGAACCAGTCCAAACCGGCTGAATACCATCTTAACCCTAACTACCCACAATTTCTGCTACCAGTTCGAGTGAACTGATCCAAACCGGCTGAATACCACTCTAACCCTAACCACCCGTGATTTCCACAACCAGTCCAAACCGGCTGAATACCATCTTAACCCTAACTAACCACAATTTCTGATACCGGTTCAAGTGAACTGATCCAAACTGGCTGAATACCACCCTAACCCTAACCACCCGCGATTCTGCTACCAGTTTGGGTGAACTGGTATGAACCGGCTGAATACCACTCTAACCCTAACCACCTGTGATTTCCACTACCGGTTCGGATGAACCAGTCCAAACTGTCTGAATACCTCGCCCACCATACCCACCCACCACGGCTCTATACAATCCTACTTAGGCACATTTTTGAGGCCGGACGCCTGCACAGAAGGCACACGCGTGAGCGAAGTGCATGTGTGAAAGGCAGGCACACCTGCACAAGGCAAGTGTGCATGCGCGTCAAACCGGTAGTAATATAATTTGAAATCCACTGCCGCCCAGCAGCGTTATCCAAACTGTGAACCAGCTTCATTGGTCATCGCAGCTGCCATCAAGCCACCCTTGTGCTCTGTTTGGCCGGAGATCTCTTTTCATGGAGCATTTGCAATCTATATACAACAAATCCTTTTTCTCGGTAGGGGAGGTAGCTTCAGCACATAAATAAATGTGCCTTGTCATTGTCCGCATCGATTATTGCAATGCTCTACTCACTGGTTTCCCGCAATGTTATCCTTCACGGGCTCAGGCTGGCGGGAAAAGTCCACTCTATCTATCTCGATCCAATTAGAGAAGTTTAATAACATCACGGTGCTTTTAATGAAACTTCACTGGCCTCATTGCCCAGCGATGGACTACTCCATGGTGCTGACAATGATTGACTTAGCCCCTGGTCTTTCTGAGCATGGAGCGGTTTATTAGAATGGGCATTGACCTCACCGCCATGTTTTTAATTTGGCTCTCTCTGAGTAGATTAATGTTAATCCTGCCTATGAACTGCACAATAACTCACTTCCAAGTGCCCTCTCTTCCTAGCCTTGATCTTCCAAAGTACTTACTGCTTTTATTTTATCTGGCATTTATTCCCTGGTTAAAAGCAGACTCTGTCATGTGCCCATCGTCTTCGGCTACCCATCATTTTTAGGCTGTTTCACACCAATTCATAGATTGGAATTCCTGGGTGAACTATTATTCCGGGGTTTAGAAATAGAATAATACAGTTAGACGGGACCTTGGAGGCCTTCTTCTACACCACTTCAGAAAAATGGTTATCCAACGTCTTCTTAAAAAATTCCAGTGTTGAAGCATTCACAACTTCTGGTGGCAAGTTGTTCCACTGATTAATTGTTCTCACGGTCAGGAAATTTCTCCTTAATTCTAGGTTGCTTCTCTCCTTGATTAGTTTCCATCTGTCGCTTCTTGTCCTGCCCTCAGGGGCTTTGGAGAATAGCTTGACTCCCACTTCTTTGTGGCAACCCCTGAGATATTGGAACACCACTATCATGTCTCCTCTAGTCCTTCTTTTCATTAAATTAGAAAGACTAGGGGTGATATGATAGCAGTGTTCCAATATCTCAGGGGTTGCCACAAAGAAGAAGGAATCAAGCTGTTCTCCGAAGAGATGCTACCAAGTTCAGCGGCAGGACAGGAGGGGTGACCTTGGCAAAGCTCTTAGAATAAATAACAGGAAGATATGCAGCTGGCGGGCAACACCGCTTTTATTCCTGCCAATTAATGGTGCCGTAAAAACATCTGAGAAGCCGAAACGCCTTTTTGTGTGTGAGTGCGTTGCGCAGATGCGCGATTGAAAGCGAGACTCAGAGATCAAAAAAGATCATGAAGATTCTTTTTGGGGTTTTGCTCCATCAAGTCAAGTAGAACACAATGATTCCTTTATTCACGCTGATTTTCATTGAAATGCAGCCAGCAAACGAGCTGGCATCTGGACCGTCGTTGCTTTTCGGTGGTGAAAGATTTTGCTGACTGAAATTTCCATCTCATTGAGCGCAGAGTCTCCGGAGACGCGGAGAGAATCTGTGAGGCTGGGAAAGTGTCAGACACAACTAGGTGCGTCATTTGTTCGCCTTGTGGAAAGCCACCGTTTTTGTTTCATAACTTTACCATAGCTATTTTCACCCCCACCCTACCGCCTTGACTATTTTCATTCATGGACATATATTTTATTTGGATAATAAAATGGATAATAAATGGATAAATTAGTCATCCGGTTGTTAATTGAATTTGGCTTCTCCCTTGACTTGGCTTGTCAGAAGTTCGCAAAAGGTGATCACACGATCTTGGGGCAACGTGGCAGTCATAAGTAGGAACCAGTTGCCAAACATCTGGCCATGGAGATGCTGCAAAGGTCATCACTTTGAAAAACGGCCGTAAGTCACTTTTTTCAGTGCCGTTCTAACTTTCAACGGTCACTAAATGAAACTGTTGTAAATTGAGGACCCCCTACAGTTCCTGTCACCCCTTTTGGCAAATTAAAAGTTTTTCCACTTTCCCAAACAATCAGTCACATGGTCCAGGTAACTTCACTCCTCCCCTCTCCGACCATCTGTGGAAATGACCTTGCTTCCCAGGAGGAAGTATTTTGTTTTGGCTTTAAACCCCAGCTGTCTCGATTCCGTCTGAATTGTGATCACGTGACCATGGGGATGCAATTATGGTCATTAAGTGTGAAAGTCATAAGTCACTTTTGTCAGTGACTTTGCAACTTTGAATGTCAAGGACTACCAATAGTTCCCATCACCCCTTTAAGCTCCAACCCAGAGGACATAATTCATGCTTTGTTTTCCTTAGGGTGATGTACTCCCTTTCCAATTTAACCCAGGCATTACCTCTCTATCATATTTGAGTGGTGTGGTGGCCCAGAGGTGGAGCTTTCGCCTCACAATCAGGAGGCTGTGAGTTCGATCCTAGGTAGAGGCAGATTTTTCTCTCTCTGGGCGCAATGAGAATATATTTGCTGAACAAAACTCTGCCTTGGTGACAGGAAGGGCATCCGGCCAGTAAACACTCAGCTTCATTCAGTTGCCCTGACTCCACCCCGATGCAAGGGATTACAGGGTCATTAAAAGACAAAAAGTTCCCCTATCCGCCATATTTATTTCCTTCAAAAGTTAAATTGGCCGAACACCGGCATTAAGACCTTGTTGAAATAAAAATAATGGCTGGAGACAAGCCACTTCAAATAGAAATTTTAAGACAAACTCCTTAAGAAAACATCAAGTTAAATGATCTCGGGGGACATGAAGGGAGATGTCCATCAGCATCTGATAGCCAGAAGATTAAGATTGGCCTGAGAGCAGGGGTGAAATGTAAAATTTGTTACTACCGGTTCTGTGGGCGTGGCTTGGTGGGGGTAATGTGACTGGGTGGGCGTGGCCAACTTCTTTTTTTTTTTAACTTTTAAAAGCATTTTTTCTATCGAAGAGGTTGTTTTAAAAAAATGCTTTTAAAAGCCTCTGACGATCAGGCAACTCAGCTGGGATCGTCAGAGCTTTTTAAAAGCATTTTTTTTTCAAAGAGATTATTAAAAAAATGCTTTTGAAAGCCTCTGACGATCCCAGCTGAGCCGCGCGATCATCAGAGGCTTTTTTTTATACTTTTAAATGCTTTTAAAAGTAAAAAAAAAAAGCCTCTGATGATCATGCGGCTTAGCTGAGCATGGGGGGTGGGGTGGGGCAGGGATTTTTGCTACCGGTTCTCCGAACCACCCGCCTCCATCACTACCAGATCGGATGATCCGGTCCGAACCGAGAGCATTTCACCCCTGGCTGAGAGTGTGTGCAGAGAGTGTGAGAGCATCACAATACTCATTGAAACCATTACAAAAATTAAAAATTAAAAAAAAACTATAGATAGATAGATAGATGATAGATAGATAGATAGATGATAGATAGATAGATAGATAGATAGATAGATAGATAGATAGATAGATAGATAGATAGATAGATAGATAGATAGATAGATAGATGATAGATAGATAGATAGATAGAGATAGATAGATAGATAGATAGATAGAGATAGAGATAGATAGATAGATAGATAGATAGATAGATAGATAGATAGATAGATAGATAGATAGATAGATAGATAGAGATGATAGATAGATAGATAGATAGATAGATAGATAGATAGATAGATAGATAGATAGATAGATAGATAGATAGATAGATAGATAGATAGATAGATAGATAGATAGATAGATAGATAGATAGATAGATAGATAGATAGATAGATAGATAGATAGAGATGATAGATAGATAGATAGATAGATAGATAGATAGATAGATAGATAGATAGATAGATAGATAGATAGATAGATAGATAGATAGATAGATAGATAGATAGATAGATAGATAGATAGAGATAGATAGCTTTTATTGCGGTCAAAGACCAAATTAAAATACACATAAAAGGGGGGGGGTAGATTTTACAAATGTAAATAGATCATAGATCAAATAAAGATCCATCTTCCACCCTACCTATGGAAGAGCAACAAAGATTGTTGAACTGCACTCAACAATCTGGGCAGGGATGATTAATTTCCACGTTATGCATTAGTCACAGCTGTCCACTATGATTACCGACAGTCCAATTATTCCATCCTACACATCCACCAACCTAAATTTGTTCGGGAGGCAGAGGTCTTTCAACAGGCACGTTAATCACCGATGATTCCCTAATTAAAGAAGCCCGGGGTGTGTGAAAAGTAATCATTTCCTTGCTTTTCAAAAGCCAACTGTCGCTGTAGGAAAACTGTCCACCTCGACAAAGATAGGAGCCGCCTGAAATACCCAAATATGGAAAGATGAGGGGGAGGGCAAGAAGAAAGAACTTTACCATCCTTGGTTGATTGACACCTGCCAGGCATTAAGCAGCCAGAGTCAGACGTGAATAGTCATCTGCAGGCGCTTCCTTGTTAGACTCCTATATTACAAGAATCTCACCAACTGGGAATGGTCAGGTCAGGCCTGGGCCATTTTCTGCAGTGCAAGGACTCTAAGCTGTCTGTTTTAGCCTGTCAGCCACCGGCCCCTCCAGCAGCTGAATCAGAGGAGGAGGCATAAGGTTTTTTTTTTGTTTTTATTAAATTTGATTTATATGCCGCCCTTCTCCGGAGAAACAGGGCGGCTTACAATGCGTTAAGCAATAGCCTTCATATTTTTGTATATTTTATACAAAGTCAGCTTATTGCCCCCACAAACTGGGTCCTCATTTCACCTACCTTAGAAAGGATGGAAGGCTGAGTCGACCTTGAGCCTGGTGGGATTTGAACTTGCAGTAATTGCAGGCAGCTGAATGTTAATAACAGTTAATAACACTGCTTTAGTCCGCTGAGCCACCAGAGCTCCTGGTTAGCATCAAGGCAAGCTGAGAGCTCCGAGGAGGAAGAGGGAATGGAGCTGGCAGAGAGAGAGAGAGAGAGATAGAGGTGGAGCCTGGGCCATCCATCAGCCCTCAGATAGAGAGTCAACAGCCCCCAGGTCTGGAGGTGGCTGATGAGGAAGAGGAGGAACAGCTGGGTCCAGTGCCTGATGCACAGAAGGCAGAGGAGAGGAGAGCAGTGGAAATCTATGGGACGGTCCTTGGGATGGAAGAGCCACTGAAATTGGGTATGTTTAGTTTAATGAAAAGAAGGATTAGGTGGTGACATGATAGCAATGTTTCAATATCTCAGGGGTTGCCCCAAAGAAGAGGGGGTCAAGCTATTCTCCAAAGCATCAGAAGGCAGGACAAGAAGCAACGGATGGAAACTCATCAAGGAGAGAAGCAACCTAGAACTAAGGAAAAAATTCCTGACAGTGAGAACAATTAATCAGTGAAACAACTTGCCTCCAGGAGTTGTGAATGCTCCAACACTGGAAGTTTTAAAGAACAGATTGGACTACCATTTGTCTGACGTGGTGTAGGGTTTCCTGCCTAAACAGGGGGTTGGACTAGAAGACCTCCAAGGTCCCTTCCAGCTCTGATATTCTGTTATTCTTTTTTCAACTCAGGAGTCTTCTGATGAACAAGTAATCAGCCACGGTTCTCAGCAGCCTTCCCGAGGGGACCACATTTCTAAAACGTTAAATGGCTGCGCAGTTAAAAGCTGGCATCGTCTTGATTAAAATCCCCCTGCCTGATGGTGCACGTTGAGCTCAGTAAATGTAACGTTAAAATCTACTGCGAAATGAATATTCACCGAGAGCTTCCAAGCTGACCACGGGGAAGGATTCGCAAGATAAGAATTTGCGTTTCATTCTAACTTGGTTACATGAGCCTTTTTAACCTCCCCCCCCCCTCTCTCACAGCCACTTAGGGCTTACCTTTGTATTCCCACCTTTCTGATTGGTAAAGAAACATTCATAATTTCTACAATACTCCAGAATTGATAAAAGTTACACCAAGACGGTGTTACAAATAAGACTGAAAACTCACCCAGGGGTATGTCTCAAATGGCTGGTACATCTTTACATGGAATGCGGTGAATTTTTATTTTAATTATTTATCATGCTTTCTGAATCGCATCCCTTATATATCAATATCTACACACACACACACACACACACACACACACACACACAGAGAGAGAGAGAGAGAGATGAGAGAGAGAGAGAGAGAGAGAGAGAGAGAGAGATCGCCCAGCTGCTACATACATAGATGGATTCTAACTAAGCCTGCTGTTTGCATAAAACAAGGATATTTTACAGATGCTTAACAACAGTATATCTATCTATCTATCATCTATCTATCTATCTATCTATCTATCTATCTATCTATCTATCTATCTATCTATCTATCTATCTATCTATCTATCTATCTATCTATCATCTCCTGTCTGTATGTCTAGCTATCCACCTATCTAGCTAGTTATCATCTATCCATCTATCTATTTACCTAGCTAACTAGCTAGCTAGCTATCATCTCTATCTATCTATCTATCTATCTATCTATCTATCTATCTATCTATCTATCCATCCATCCATCCATCCATCCATCCATCCATCCATCCATCCATCCATCCATCTATCTATCTATCTATCTATCTATCTATCTATCTATCTATCTATCTCCTGTCTGTCTGTCTGTCTGTCTGCTCTATCTGTCTATCTATCTATCTATCTATCTATCTATCATCTATCTATCTATCTATCTATCTATCTATCTATCTATCTATCTCTATCTATCTATCTATCCATCCATCCATCCATCCATCCATCCATCTATTTATCTAGCTAACTAGATAGCTAGTTATCATATCTATCTATCTATCTATCTATCTATCTATCTATCTATCTATCTATCTATCTATCTATCTATCTATCTTTTGTCTGTCTGTCTGTCTGTCTGTCTGTCTGTCTATCTATCTATCTATCTATCTATCTATCTATCTATCTATCTATCTATCTATCTATCTATCTATCTATCTATCTATCTATCCAAAACACACACAAATATATATAAACCAAGCTTATTTAGGCTATTGTGAGTTTACAGTTCAGCAAGCTGCGATTACTCTTAATATATTTTTTTCTATCATAGCTTAATAGCCCTCTTAGGCGAAAACCCCAAATTGATAGAATCTCAGAGCAGACGTAAAATATTCCTCTCATTTATTATTTCAAACATGCTTTCTGATTGCTGCAAATGGATTATGCATACCCGAATTCCTAAAGGATGAAGAGAAATTACAATTTACGACAAAATCATCACTCCCCAACTCCCCGAATGAATTTAAAATTAAATTTAGTTAATTCTAATTTACATAGAAACCAGGAAAGTTTGGCAAAAGTTTGCAATCAATTATGCTAATGAGAATCTGGCCAGAACGTTTTGTTGCTCAGCAAACACAGTTTTTCTGAGTTTAAAAAAATTAGCGTTGAAGGGGTTTTGAACCATTGCTATTGAGTTCTTTAAATTAATATGTCTGGTCTGATAGAAGTTAGCGGCTGTGCAGGAACTGCATTATTTTACCTAGGCTGAAATTAACATATTTAGGAGGGAAGTAATTTTCCTGCAGGGTATCAAATTTTGCACAATCAACTTTTATTTCTCTTTTGTGCTTTGCATCTCTCACCAAACAAAGAGGCTAAACTAACACCTCTGTTTGACACTGCAGGCGAGGCAACTGAACGCCTTCAACTGATTATAATTACACATAATTCTGCTGTCTCAACACTGTAGCTGAAGAGAGATTTCTAACTCCTTAGTTCTAATCCTCGCTTAACTCGTGCGTACCAAAGCTAGGCGGGAAGACAGGTAGTCGATGCGATTTCCAAGTCTCCAGCGAAGAAAAGTCCTTCACCTTTCACAAGATGCTCCACTCTCATCTCTTTAACAGGTATCTCAACAGATTAACTGAGTTGGAGGGGGCCTTAGAGGTCATCTAGTCTAACCCAACCTCCCAAGCAGGAGACCCTACACCCATGATGGAAAACCTATGACATGCATGTCACAGGTGGCACACACAGCCATATCGGTGGGCGCGCAAGCTCAGCTCCGGCGTCTATGAGTACACCGGCCAGCTGATAGTTGGGCCTTCTGGGCCCACCGGAAGTTGGCAAACGGGCCATTTCTGGCCTCTGGAGGGCCTCCGGGCAACTGGGGAAGGCCGTTTTCGTCCTCCCCAGACTCCTAGAAAGGCTCTGGAACCTGGTGTGAGAGAAAAATGGGCCTACTGGGCCATCGTGTGCCAGGAGCGGGGGGAGGGGTGGTCATGCACGCATGCGTGGAGGTGAGGCACATAGAATTATGGGTAAGGCCCCCATGTGTGCAACCCCCTGCCCCCCACTTCTGGCACTCCAATGACAAAAAGGTAAGCCATCACTGCCCTACAGATAGATAAATATATTAATAGAAAAGAAAGAAATGTGGGAGAAATGGCACAATAAATGAAATGATAACATTAAGATATGATAAATATAGGAGGAGTAAGAAGAAGACACAAAAAATGGACTCAGATGATACACTGAATGATTGATTATGTATTGCGTCGTTGTTTGTCTGTAAAATAAAATAAAACTTTTAAAATAAAAAAGAAAGAAAGAAAGAAACTGATAGCCAGAAGATCAAGATTTTGCTGAGAATGTACAGAAAGTTAAATGAAGGAGAGCGTCACAATGCTCAATGAAATTACAATTACAATCATTAAAAAGAAAAAAAACTATAAATAAAGATCCATGTTCCACTGTACCTGTGGAAGAGCAGCACCTAACAATCTGGGCAGGGATGATTAATTTCCACATCATGCATCAGTCACCGCTGTCCACTATGATTACCGACGCTCAATCATTCCATCCTACACACACATCAACCTAAATTTGTTCTGTTGTTCATTTAGGAGTACCTGTATGGACAGAAACTATAGATATTTCTTTATCGCTTCTGAGATTACCGTATTTTTCGGAGTATAAGATGCATTGGAGTATAAGACGCACCTTAGTTTTTGGGGAGGAAAATAAGAAAAAAGCTGATTGGCAGGTGGATTGGTCTCCTGGAATACTCCCAATCAGCTGTCCCCAGAGCAGTGGTGGGTTCCTCCCGGTTCGGCCAAGCCGGTAGCGGTGACGATATGACGTCACCGAACCGATTCTCTTTGTTCGGAAGCTGGGCCCTCTTGCCCCCCACCCCCCACATTATTCTTACCTTTTATTTGGCCCCGCCCCCAATCTATTCAGTGCCTCCCAAGTCCTAGCTGATCGACTAGAAGGAAAAAAACTGTTTAAACTCTTGCTGTGGGGTTTCAAAGGGCCGCCTTACAGCTGATCTGTGTTAAAAGGCAGTGTGGTGGTAGACCGGTGCCTCCAAAAACAAATAGGTAGGTAGACCACTGCCTCCAAAAACAAATGGGGCCGCCTTACAGCTGATCTGTGTTAAAAGGCAGTGTGGTGGTAGACCGGTGCCTCCAAAAACAAATAGGTAGGTAGACCACTGCCTCCAAAAACAAATGGGCCGCCTTACAGCTGATCTGTGTTAAAAGGCAGTGTGGTGGTAGACCAGTGCCTCCAAAAACAAATGAGTAGACAGATGCTTCCAAAAACAAATGAGTTAGTCCGGTACAGCTCTGCAAGCAGTTAAAAAGCCTGGTAGACCAGTACCTCTGCTAAATCCTAAAGGATTCTCACATGACCATCAATCCATGCCCACAAAATAAGCCACACCCACAGAACCGGGTAGTAAAAAAATTTAGAACCCACCGCTGCCCCAGAGGTGAATTTTAGCAACAGGTTCCTTGGTTGTGAGCTCTGTGCCTTGTCTTTTTTTTTTCTGCCTCTGAAACTTCTGAAACTCTGTTTCAGAAAAAAAACTTTCTTTTCTGCCTCTCTGAAAGCCTCCGAAACAGCTTCAAAAAAAAAAAAAAGCCTCTGAAGCTCTGTTTGGAGGCTTTTTTTTCTGAAGCTCTGTTTGGAGGCTTTTTTTCTAAAGCTTTTTTTCTGATGCTTTTTTCAGTCTCTGAAACCTCTGTTTGAGAAGCTGGGTGGGGCTACATTTGGAGTATAAGACACATCCAGATTTTCACCCTCTTTTTTGGGGGAAAAAGGTGCGTCTTATACTCCGAAAAATACGGTATATAGAGAACCGCCAACCGTAAAGATTGTGACTGATGGAGAAGTTGCCCCCTGATATTTCACATTTCACATTCTAGAGTTCTAGTTGTGCCAGTTCCTAATAATTCATCAATGAGAGCCTCTCCCCAGCCACGGGGGGCAGGGGGGTGATTTCTTTTTTTATTGAAAAAGTTTTACAATACAAATTTTATCATTTCTCCCCCCATTTCCCCTCCCCCTCCCCTTCCCCCCCTCGGCTTCCCTTACAAAAAAAAATATATTGTTCTTATATGTCTACCAACATTAAACAGAAATAAAGGTGAAATCCAAATAACATATCAAATATTTTTGACATTGAACATTAATTAATCCCCCTTATTACATAATAAAATCCCCAAATTACTTATCCCAAACATTAACTAATCTGTATATAACATATACATTATAATATTCCAGTATCATCATATATATAAAATAAGATTGTTCCGTATACATAAAATAGAATTATTCTATCAAATATATGCTGTGATTTATCAATTCTAATGTATCAATCACAATTCCACATCTTGTTTTGCCTCCTTCTTCAATGGGGGGGTGATTTCTTAATGAAGTGCACCGATCATAGCTCAATTCCAGAGTTCTCCATAATGAATGGAAGAAGTCAAGCACCTTTCATTGATTCCGTCATACGTAGAGAGATTTATAAGTCAGCACTGTTGACCTCTCCTCAGTTTCCTTGGCCAACTTCCACATCGGAGGCTGTTGGTTGAACCTTCCTTATGGGACACGTCTAAAGGGTTCAGGAGATACCTTAAATCTTTAGCTAAGCCAAATCAGCCACCTATTGATAGAGGAGAAGGTGTGTAGCGTGGGGTTGAATGAAGGGGGTACTTGGTGCAGTTTAAGCTTGGAGGTTTTTGTGCAGATGATTCATCACCCAAACTAGATAGCATCATCAGGGTTATTGATGTTAATGGGGTGGGGTGAAGTGGGGGTAGGGGGGTGGAAGGGAAGAGAAGAGAAAGAAGGGAAGGGAAGGAAGGGAATGGGAAGGGAGAAGAGAAGAGAAGAGAAGAGAAGAGAAGAGAAGAGAGAGAAGAGAAGAGAGAGAAGAGAAGAGAAGAGAAGAGAAGAGAAGAGAAGAGAAGAGAAGGGAAGGGAAGGGAAGGAAGGGAAGGGAAGGGAAGGGGGAGGGGAGGGGAGGGGAGGGGAGGGGAGAAGAGAAGAGAAGGGAAGGGAAGGGAAGGGAAGGGAAGGGAAGGGAAGAGAGGAGGGGAGGGGAGGGGAGGGGAGAAGGGAAGGGAAGGGAAGGGAAGGGAAGAGAAGAGGAAGGAGGGAAGGGAAGGAAGGGAAGGGAAGGGAAGGGGAAGGAGGGAAGGGAAGGGAGGGAGGGGAGGGGAGGGGGGAGGGGAGGGGAGGGGAGGGAGGGAGGGGAGGGGAGGGGAGAAGAGAAGAGAAGAGAAGAGAAGGGAAGGGAAAGAAGAAGGAAGGAACGGAAGAGAGGCAGTTGAAAAAAGCTCCATTTGCATGATTCTCAAAAGCAAAATTTATTTATTTATTTATTTATTCATTCATTCATTCATTCATTCATTCATTCATTCATTCATTCATTCATTCATTCATTCATTCATTCAATTTATAAGCCGCCCTTCTCCGGAGACTCAGGGCTGCTTACAATGCGTGAAGCAATAGCCTTCATACTTTTGTATATACCTGCTTAGTAGGGCTTTCGCCCCCCCCCCCCCCAAAGCGGTATTCTTTTTTATACAAAGTCAGCTTATTGCCCCCACAATCTGGGTCCTCGTTTTACCGACCTCAAAAGGATGGAAGGCTGAGTCAACCCTGAGCCTGGTGAGATTCGAACTTGCAGTAATTGCAGGCAGCTGGTGCTACTTAACAGCACTTTAGTCTGCTGCGCCACCAAAATAGAGGTTGATTGTCTTATGTAGATCCAAAATCATATTTGTGTGTGTGCTTGTTTGTGTGTGTCTTTGAGTCAGTGTTGATTCCTGAGGATTGCCTTTGACAACTTCCCCCAGGAGTTTTCTTGGCAAGATTTCAGAAGTGGTTTGCCATTGCTTCTTTCCTGGGGTCTGAGAGAGAAGGACTGGCCCAAGATCCCTCAGCTGGCTTTGTTCCTAAGGCTGAATTAGAACTCGCAAGTCTCCCATTTTCTAGCCTGGTCATTTAACCATTTTTTCAGGGGCGTCTTTACTGTATTATACCCATTATTGTTTTGATTTATTGCATTCTGAATTGCTGTTCACCAATCCAAATCAACAGGATGAGGGCAGCTTCCTAAATCCAGTCAAAGGAACCTCCGGGATTTGGGACACCACCCAATTCCTACCATGGAAGAATGGTTGCAGAAGCTGATGGAGTTGGCTGAAATGGCAAAACTGACTACTCTGCTCAAGGAAATAACACACTTTTGTTTCCACATGGAAACCACTTCTGAACTTCATGCTTGACATAGAAAAGAATGAAACTTTGATTTTTGGGTTTCACAGATTGACTGATTAAACTATGGTAGAAATGGCTTGTTGGTACGATTATTGTTTTTGTGATCCGCCAGCATCCTGGCGGACCTGGCAATGGAGTCAGACAGTGAGGAGGCTGGGGAGGAACATGGGCCAGTCCTGGGGTCTGGGGAAGGCCTGGATGAAGGCTCTGCGTCGGAGGCAGAGATGGCACCAAGGCCATCTGGAGTGATGCACGGATTCCGGAGCCTCCAGAGTCATACATCAGAGAGGCAGAGGAACAGGGGGAGCCCTGTTCCTACTGCACGCATGCAGCATAGAGCTGCCAGAAGGTATGAACAGTTTAAAAACAAAAGGGACAACTCAGGAGTAAGGCCTGGAGCTGATTGGCCCCCTCCCATAAGGTTTAAAAGAGAAGCAAAAGCACGTGGGGCCTTTGCAGGAAAGCAACGTTGTTAATTCTGTTCCCAGTCGGCATCTCTGTTTGATTCTGGACTCCGTGTGACTTTGCCAAGTAGGTCTTGGCAGCGTTGTCAAAGGAGATAAAGGTTGGTGATTATCCCGAAGGACTTCTCCCGAAAGAATTTTTTGCAACTAATTAGGACTCAGCTGTGAATGAACGTAATTCACAGCTGTTGCAATAAAAACGGTTTTTGGGACTACATGTGTGTTTTAATGACTCAGGAAGCCTAAATCCCAACAATTATGGTAAAACGAAAACGTGTGATTTTTTTGATAATGCCTTTTTTTACGCCAACAGAGAGAGTTGGAAGTCAAAGTTTCTTTTTTCTTTCCCCATCCTTCCTCACTTTTCGTTTCCCTTTTTCCTTTCCCCTCATTGTCCTCTTATTTGCTTTCGTATTTTGTCTTTTTATAATATTTTTTAACTTAATAAAAATGGTTTAAAAAGAAAAAGAAAAATGCGGATGAACTTCCAAAGGACACGGCTGTTTTAAAGCTTGGAAGTGAGTTCCTTCATCCCCTCTCACCCACCTTCCATATTTGCACAGCTCTATAAATTATACAGACGCTGCCTTAAAAATGGCTTTCCTTTGAGAGACAGAACTAACCTTTTTAATTTTTTTGCCAAGGCGTGCTAATCTTTACAATGTAGGCAAGGCATCATAAATTAAAATAGTGCATTGTACTATGTTGACCTTTTCAATATTCTGCACCGTTAAGGTATCCATCTTCCCTTGATTAAAGACTCGGCTCGTCATTGAGAAAGTTAAAAGAAGATTAAAACGTTAAAAATGGTGCTGCATTTTTTTTCCCCTTCCCCCTTTAACGGACGGGAGTTAACATGTGAATGAGAATGAAAACGTGGGTCTCATCACAGTCTTTACACGTTCTGAACACAATGTGGGCAGTGGTGGTATTTAACCGGTTCAGACCGGTTCAATCAAACCGGTAATGGCCGTCCTATTTAGCCACATTTTCTAAGCCAGGGGTCTGCAACCTTAAACACTCAAAGAGCCATTTGGATCCGTTTCCCACAGAAAAGAAAACACCGGGAGCCACAAAACCCTTCCTGTGCCTGACTATTTCTTGAGCGGCCACAAAACTAGCATCTGTAGTTTGTTTATTTATTTATTTATTGGTTCGATTTATATGCCGCCCTTCTCTGGAGACTCAGGGCAGCTTACAATGCATTAAACAATAGCCTTCATACTTTTGTACATACCTGCTTAGTAGGGCTTTTGGCCCCCCCTGAGCGGTTTTCTTTTTTATACAAAGTCAGCTTATTGCCCCCACAATCTGGGCCCTCATTTTACTTACCTCGGAAGGATGGAAGGCTGAATCAACCTTAAGCCTGCTGAGATTTGAACTTGCAGTAATTGCAGGCAGCTAAGTGCAGCTAAGTGCTAATTAACCGCACTTTAGTCTTTAGTCCGCTGCGCCACCAAGGCTCTTTGAATTAAATGTTCTGTTTTCTTCTGAAACTTTTCTTTTCTTGGATTTATCCATGGTTAGCCTACCAGAGGTTGAAAAGCTCAATAAATCGTGTGCTACATTGGCAGTTGTGATGCCTATTCTGAGTGACAGGGAGCCACAGCAGAGGGGCGAAAGAGCCACATGCGGCTCCAGAGCGGCAGGGTTGCTGACCCCTATTTTAGAGAGTTGTTGAGGCCACCTGGAGATTTGTCCTGTCCCATTTCAGACAAATGCTTGTCCGATCTCTTCTCAAAAACTTCCAGTTTTGGCGCATCCATGAGTTCTGAAGTCAAACCGGTAATTGATTCATTGTCCTCACTCTCAGGAAGTTTCTCCTTTGTTCTAAGTTGCTTCTTTCCTTGATGAGTTTCCATCTGCTGCTTCTTGTTCTACCCTCAGGGGCTTTGGAGAATAGCTTGACTCCCTCTTCTTTGGGGCAGCCCCTGAGATATTGGAACACTGCTATCATGTCTCCCCTAGTCCTTCTCTTCATTAAACCAGACATTCCCAAATCTGAAAAGCATTCTCATTCTGAAAAGCTACACCGCTATCCTAGTTTCTTCGCTTTTTTAAAAAAAATAAAAATAAACAAATGATGGCTTAATAGAAGGATGAGCAGAGGTGCTGCGTTTCTCATTTTTATATCGGTGCTTCTTATGCTAGCCCTTGTCACTTAATTACACGGTAAATACAGCTAGTGACAGTTTAATTATACGATAATAGACACGATGATAACGCTTAAACCGAGAATTATTTCTCTCTTTTGAAAGCGGTGTGGATTAGACGGTAATTATCACTGGACTTTTGTGCCATGGCTTGGCTAAGAACTAGAAATTATCCCCCCCCCCTTTCTCTCTTTTCCATGCATTTCTTTTCTAGATGGTTTACAAAGGGGATTTAAATGACCATCCCAGGCTGCGAGATTCCTCTCTCAGTCTCTTTCTTTATTTTCACATCTAACCTTCCTCCGACTTCAGCTGCGTTTCCCATCCCAGCTTCTCTCTTGCGACCTTGAATGGCAGGAGATCTTGAATGACAGACTTCGCTTCGACGTTGAGGAGCGTGAGCAAAGCTGATTAGTTACTGCTTGTCAAAGCATATTTATCTTTATCAACTCGGCTCTGTTTTCCTTTCTTTGCAGTTTCCTTAGAGAAAACTCAGGACGGTCCGATACAGGTGGTAAAATCCAATTTTTTTTTTACTACCGGTTCTGTGGGCGTGGCTGGGTAGGCGTGGTGTGGCTTGGTGGGCGTGGCAGGGTGAGGATACTGCAAAATCTCCATTCCCACCCCACTCCTGGGAGAAGGATACTGCAAAATCGCCATTCCCGCTGCACTCCAGGGGAAGGATACTGCAAAATCCCCATTCCCTCCCCACTCCTGGGAGAAGGACATTGCGAAATCTCCATTCCCACCCCACTCTGGGGCCAGCCAGAGGTGGTATTTGCCAGTTCTCCAAACTACTCAAAATTTCCGCTACCGGTTCTCCAGAACCTGTCAGAACCTGCAGGATTTCACCCCGGAGATAAACCTCAACTTACAACCGTTCATTTAGTGACCCTTTCAAAACTTACAACATCCCTGAAAAAAAGTGACACGGCCATTCTCCACTCTTACAACCACTGCAGCATCCCCAGGTTGGATCAAAATTCAGACCTTTGGCAACTGACTCATATATCAGGGTTCCAACGGATGCCCTAATTAAATCATGAGCCTCGAGCCAAGCTTGAAAAGAAATCCAGTGATTTATTAGGAGCTTCATGCTGGCACATTCCAAGTGAAGCCAACTCGACCCCACATAATTTACAGCCCAGGCTTGACCCTGTTTCCCCCCCTCCCTCAGGATGTGTTATCAGTCACATTCGCCCACAGAGCAATTTTGCGGTTTGTAGAAATCACTCCCCTCCAGCCACTGTGGGTAACTCCGGGAGACAGCCTTGACAAAGATATGTCTGGAATGTGCTTTTGTTTTTGGCTGCCATGCTGCTTCACCATAGCTGTAAATTCATTATCCCATCCCCCTTGCCTTGTCTTGACAACTTGAGAGCAGGCCAGGGATGCTTTGAGAATTGACATTGTATTTATGACGGTTGCAGTTCCCCCAGGCTAACGTGATCACCTTTTGACAAACAAAAACCACGTGGGAAGTCAGTTTCGCTTAACAACTGTGTGTTACAAACTTAACAACTCTGGTGATTCACTTAGCAACAGTGGCAAGACATGGAGCAAAACTCACGTTACCAATGTTTCATTTAGCAACAGAAATTCCTGGGCCCAACTGTGCTCATAAATTGAGGAGTGCCTGTAGTCTAATCTTTCCTGGATTTACCGCTTGAAAATGTAGTCAGTCCTTGTGCAAGGATAAGATGTCTGAATTAGTTTTCTTATTCTGTAGGAAAATCTTAAACGTTAAACTTCGTTAAATGTTGGCACGTTCCCAAATGAAGCCAACTCTGACCTCTCGTAATTTACAGCCCCAATCATGACCTTGTTTGCCCCCTCTCCCCAGGGTGCGTCATCAATCACATTCACCAGCAGTGTGATTTCACGGGTTGTACAGATCACTCCCTTCTGGTTGCTGTGGGTAGACCTGGGAAACAGCCTTGAGAAATATATGTCTGGAATGTGCTCCTTTCTTTGGCTGCCTTACTGCTTCACCGGTTTCCCATCCCCCTTTGCAAGTTGATAAGAGCTGCTTTGATGTGACAAACTGTGAATTGTAGTTTAAGTTACATTTCGGCTCCTGGATATCTTGTTATCTACTGGAAGAAACTTATGCATAAGTTTCCCACCGGTGAGAGTAGTTTATTTCTTGGCTTCTTTTGTTTAAAGGTTTTCAAAATCAGAAAAGAACCAGAGAATCACATTACATCAGACGGAATTAATTTTGTTTTACTATATTGATGGGAAAGGGATAAATCGTTGATAGATCTACGACTACTGGAAACACTTATCAGGATAGCTCTGTTTTTATTCAACCAAATGTTTTTAAAACGTTTTTAAAAAGCATCAGAATATTTTTTTTTCCTGGCCACCTGAAAAGAGATGGCCAGTTTAAAGGATCAAGGGTATTACCTTCAAATACTTTGTGAAGCATATCAACAGAATAACCAGAGTTGGAAGGGACCTTGGAGGTCTTCTAGTCCAACCCCCTGCTCGGGCAGGAAACCTTTTTCCTGTGATGGTGAACCTATGTCATGTATGCCCCAGGTGGCACTCACAGCCATATCGGTAGGCACATGAGCTCAACTCTGCCAGCTGATTTTCAGGCCTTCTGGGCCCATCAGAAGTAGGGAAACAGGCTGTTTCCTGCCTCCAGAAAACCTCAGGGGAGGAGGGAGGCCGTTTTTCTCTCTCCCCAGCCTCCAGAGCCTTTCTAGGAGTCTGGGGAGGCCAAAAACGGCCTATCTATCTATCTATCTATCTATCTATCTATCTATCTATCTATCTATCTATCTATCTATCTATCTATCTATCTATCATCTCTCTATCTGTCTGTCTATCTATCTATCTATCTATCTATCATCTCTCTATCTGTCTATCATCTATCTATCTATCTATCTATCTATCTATCTATCTATCTCAATCTATCTATCATCTATCATCTATCATCTATCATCTATCATCTATTTATCTATCATCTATTTATCTATCTATCTATCTATCTATCTCTATCTATCTATCTTTATTGATCTATCTCTATCGATCTATCTCTATCTATCTTCTATCATCTATCTCTATCTATCTATCAACTATCATCTATCATCTATCACCTATCTATCTCTATCTATCTCTCTCTCTCTCTATCTATCTCTATCTATCTATCTATCTCTATCAATCTATCATCTATTATCTATCTATCTATCTATCAACTATCAACTATCATCTATCATCTATCATCTATCATCTATCTATCTCTCTCTCTCTCTATCTATCTATCTATCTCTATCTATCTATCTATCTATCTCTATCTATCTATCTATCTATCTATTATCTATCTATCTATCTATCTATCTATCTATCTATCTATCTATCTATCTATCATCTATCTATCTATCTATCATCTATCATCTATCATCTATCATCTATCATCTATCATCTATCATCTATCACTCTCTCACACTCTCTCTCTCTCTCTCTCTCTCTCTCTCTCTCTCTCTCTCTCTCTCTCTCTCTCTCTCTCTCTCTATCATCTATCTATCTATGGCATTGTGGATAAAATTTACACACATATGGACTCTGTAGTACCATATATGAATACAAAATAGAAATCAGGAGGCCAGATACATACTGAAGTGCGAGAAATATTTCCCAGCATGGGGCTGCAAGCACGAGATGGAAAGCACCCCAAATTTCACGCAGCAGTCTCAACTCTAAACTTTCTTTCGGGCAAAGTGCTTAATGCAGCTCTCAACCTTTGAGATCCCTGAGGATCGTGCCCTCAGTGCATGGCTGTAGCATCTTAGTACAAATGGCAGATTTTTTAAAAAAAAAAAAAAATCCCATCCCAATTAATTGCTTTTCTGCTCAGTTTCACTAATGAGGACATGTGCTGAATTACACCACCAGAAGTCCTGCAAAGTCATTTGCAGCTCATTTAGGTCCCCCATTAACCATATTTGCAGCTCCCTTAAATAAGTCGAAAGGAAGACCATATTTTTGCAGCCTTGATAACAGCTTTTCTACAAAATATGGGGTTGCTGTTTGAAAGTCAGTTTTAGAATGAGAAGAAGAAAACCCCCAAACCCTGCGAAACATCAGTTATAGTGTTTTGGGCTTCAAACATAGTTATTTGCGGCATTATTCCTCGGAGACCAGGGAAAATAACATCATGTGAAGGAATGAATTTAAATACACAGCCACTGATTTTTCCACTGGTAATGTAATTAAGGCTATAAAACATTTCCCAGAGCAAACAGTTATTGTGGGAGCCCTAGCCTGCACTTCTATCCATCACACGAGATTAAATTTGTCTTGATTCGGCCGAAGAACGATTTGTTTACCAAAGAATTTGGAAGGCAAGGAAGTTTACACCAGGGCACAAATAACTAAATCGCTCAGAACAAACCATTTGCTCCCCACGGAGGGGCGCAATAACAGCAAAGCAAATCAGTAGAGAATCAAATAAATTAGATGTGTTTTTTTTCTGGACCGAGATCAGAGCCGGTTCAGACAGGTTCGTCGGAACCGGTAGCGGAAATCGTGGATGGGCCCATCTACCCTCCCCGGCTCTATGCCATTCTATTTAGGCACATTTTTGAGGCCGAGCACATGTGTGGAAGCAAATGTGTGGAAGCATGTACCAGCAAAGCGCATGAGTGGGCGGAGCATGTGCGAGCGAAGTGTGCAAATGCACACACGCCCTCCCATTGGCGAACTAGTAGGGAAAATAAGTGATTATCACCCTTGACCAAGATGGATAAATGTTATTGAAGGGTGATATATTCTTTTTGAGTGGATGAGTTCAAAAATTGGATCGGACCAATTTTACTTTTCAAGTTCGGCTTTTGTGAACTTGTGAATTTGTGATGGTGTCTTCGAGATTTGTTAACGGATCTCTTTTGGGGGAAAGGAACAGCTCCAAACTATTTCACCCCTCTTTTTTTTCAGTCCGCTGGTTGTTTTATTGTTACGAGTGGAGATTATTAAATGATCTGATTATAATCCAATTCGCCCGTCCTTTTCTTCCCAATGCAAGACACAGAACGAAATTGGAATTGCACAATTGCACTATTACTTTCCCTGAGTAGAGCAGAGGGCAAAATAAGATCTTGCATTTGGGTTTAGAACGAGGTGTTATTGCTGGAAATATTTTTCAGTGGTACGTTAACCTGGTGCAGGGGAGGGGAAAACTTAGCCTACAAGAGCCGAGGTGGCGCAGTGGTTTGAGTGCTGTACTGCAGCTACTTCATCTGACTGCTAGTTCAGCAGATCAGCGGATCAAATCTCACTGGCTCAAGGGGTTTTTTTTTGTTTTTTTAAATTAGATTTATATGCCGCCCTTCTCCGGAGACTCAGGGCGGCTTACAATGCATTAAGCAATAGCCTTCATACTTTTGTATATTTATACAAAGTCAGCTTATTGCCCCCACAAACTGGGTTCTCAATTGACCTACCTTAGAAAGGATGGAAGGCTGAGTCAACCTTGAGCCTCGAACTCGCATAATTGCAGACAGCTGGGTGTTAATAACAGGCTATTTAGCCCGTCGAGCTATCTGAGCCTCTTTTAGGTTGACTCAGCCTCCCATCCTTCCAAGGTGGGTAAAATGAGGACCCAGATTGTTGGGGGCAATATGCTATTTAGTATACTGTCGATTGCTGTAAGCCGCCCAGAGTCCTCCGAAAGTGGGCGGCATAGAAATATGATTAATAAAAAAAATAATAATAAATAAAATAAATTAATAATACAAATGTCTGTGATACAATAAATATCTGAATTTTTATTTTCCTTGAACGGTGCTCCAATTAAACCGCTGAATTAAAAAAAAAACACGGCTAACATTCTCCAATGTTCATGCAACATCTAAGAGCTGGGCCATGCCCAAATTAACATCACGCCAATAAAAAGAGCAAAGTAATTTTCACTAGGAGCCGTTTAGTGTTTTCACGTCCAAGCAATTTCACTGCACTACTGCAAAAAAAGAAAAAAGCTTTTTGAAGCAGGAGGCTGCAGTTTCCAAATCCTTGAAAAGAGCTTTTTTTTTTTCCCCGTTAAAAGATTGGCGCTGCTTCAAGGTAGAGCAGTCCAATCTTTCTGGGAAGGGAGGCGATGGTTTTGCGTGAGGAGGTTTATGCAAGCCGCATACAGCTTCATTTGTGCGAGCGGGAGGTGCATTCATTCACCTCTTGTGTGAATGGGGCAGCGTGCGCCAGTGCCTTGAGTCGGGCTGTGTGTATTTATTTATTTATTTAATTTTGTGATTTATATGCCGCCATTCTCCCTGAGGACTCAGGGCAGCTTACATAAAACAGTCACCAATACAAATCACAATAAATATAATTAAAATCCACAATAACAACCATTAAAATTATAACACGTGCGCTCATCCACAGCTGGTATGGCCCCGTTCCAAATGGGCCACAGCTCGGTAGTCTTTAAAGATAAAACAAGAAAGTCTTGGAAAAAGCCCCTTCGGGACAAACGCGCCCTGGACGGATGAGAATCTCAACAGACAAACAGCAATGGCCCTTAGACTTATATACCGCTTCACGGTGCTTTTACAGCCCTCTTTAAGCGGTTTACGGAGTCAGCCTCTTGCCCCCAACAATCTGGCTCCTCATTTGACCCACCTCGGAAAGATGGAAGGCTGAGTCAACCTTGAGCTGGATAAAATTGAGCTGCCGACAGTCAGCAGAGTTGGCCTGCAATGCTGCATTCTAACTACTGGGAAGGGAGGGAGGGAGGGAGGGAGGGAGGGAGGAGAGCTGAGTCAACCTTGATCTCCTCAGGATTGAACTGCTGGCAGTCGGCAGAGTTAGACTGCAATGCTGCATTCTAACCACTGGGAAGGAAGGAAGGAAGGAAGGAAGGAAGGAAGGAAGGAAGGAAGGAGGGAGGGAGGGAGGGAGGGAGGGAGGAAAGCTGAGTCAAATTTGAGCTGCTCAGGTTTGAACTGCTGGCAGTCGGCAGAGTGGCCTGCAATGCTGCATTCTAACTACTGGGAAGGAAGGAAGGAAGGAAGGAGGGAGGGAGGGAGGGAGGGAGGGAGGGAGGGAAGCTGAATCAAATTTGAGCTGGTCAGGATCGAACTGCTGGCAGTCGGCAGAGTGGCCTGCAATGCTGCATTCTAACTACTGGGAAGGAAGGAAGGAAGGAAGGAAGGAAGGAAGGAAGGAAGGAAGGAAGGAAGGAAGGAAGGAAGGAAGGAAGGAAGGAAGGAAGGAAGGGTCAACCTTGAGCTGATCAGGATTGAACGGCTGGCAGTCAGCAGAGTTAGCCTGCAATGCTGCATTCTAACCACTGCACCACCATGGTTCAAAGATTTTACTCCATGGTCAGGCATGTTAGGGATCAGGAGAAAATACGGTTATCCATTTCACGGGAACCAGGTGATTGCTGGCAGTTAAGAAATCCCAACCTTGGTCATCTGTGCGAAATGCAAGCACATACCCCTTTGCATAATTATCCTGCCCTGACATCGATGGATCTGCTGACCCCTAAATCTTGCCGGGCAGCCCTGCCTTTGCACTGAAGGCCATTTCAGACAGACGACAGACACCCGTTGCTTTCCGAAGGCTCACTTGGAAGGAAACAGGTTAGCCATTTTGCTAGAGAATCTTCGCTTCCGTTTGCTGGAAGAGAACCAGCTTCCTTTACAATAACCTAATTAAAGAGCCACTTGATAGCATCTTCTTCACAAATGCTCCCTCGGACAGATGAGATGGCTTTTAGGCAATCAGCAGATAATGTCTCTCTCTTGCTGATGAGCAATTAGAAAACTCTCTTTGTCGATCCTCCTGGGGAAAAAGAAACTGTTGCTCCAATAGCTGTCGGTCAAACAACAACAGTGTTGTGGCCTGCCGGCTGCCAGCGGACGATGGACAATGAGGAGGTTGGGGGAGGAACTTGGGCCACTCCTGGAACCTGGGGAAGGCTCTGATGGATGCTCTGCATCGGAAGCAGAGATAGAGCCAGGACCGTCCCAACATTTCCCAGCTGCCTTCAGAGTGGGAGATAAGTGGGGAAGAAGAACAGCTGGGGCCTGTTCCAGATGCAGAGCTGTCAGGAGAGGAGAACAACTGAGGAACAGGGACCGACTTGGGAAAGAAAGGCACACATGGATGCTAAACGGCCCCTCCCTGGCTGGGGAATAAATAGAAGCAAAAGAGGAATGATGGTTGTAGGAGACAGCCGTTCGTCTTTCTTTCGGAAGATTTGCTCATCGTGATTCGTGCCTCAGAGACTGTTGAAGGCCAGGTCTTCAAATCGCGGTGGGACGAGCGAAGGTCAAGGGCCATCTGGGACTCCAAAGGAAGTTGGTTCCAGAGGGTGGGTGCGCCCACAGAGAAAGCTCTCCCCTGGGGGTCGCCAGCCGACACTGTCTGGCTGACAGCACCCTGAGGAGGCCTTGTCTCTGGGAATGCACTGGGCGATTGGGGATTGTCGCTGGCTGCAGGGGGTCTGATAAATATCCCGGACCTAGGCCTAGGCGAAGATGAACTCGCTCATAGGAAGTCAGATGGATGATCTTAACTTAATGCATGTCCATCTAGCTCTGGAAGTTGGAGGAGCAGCTGCCAACTGGAAGCCCTGGAAACAGCATTCCCATTGGCAAAGGACTTTCAAAAGAGCTTTCCAGGACCAACAGCAATTCTCAGTCCTTTAGATCATGGTTATCCCAAAGGTGCTTTTTCAAGAGGCAACCAGAGTTTCTAGTTTTGGACAGAGAGGACCGACAGTTTCAAAAAGGGGATCTAAGACGTCATCTATGTTGTTAAGGAATATGTGTTGAGTAACCCTTGAGTAGCAAGGGTGTGCACATGAGAAACGGCTGAGGGTGATTGTAAATAAGCACTGTCAATACACAGACACACTGAGTTGTGATATTCTTTTACTTTTAGGAAAAATTAAAGCAAAGTCCAATAAACAATCCAGGTCATACACAGATAAAGATAGTTAAATTGTCAATCCAGGGATATTCCCAGAACAAAGTCTTCTTACCAGTTGCTGTAGTCATATGCAATAAAACAGTTCTTTTTGGAGTTGCAAACAGGAACTAGTACAGCAGTAAAACAATCAGTAAAACAGTAGAAAACAACAAGTAGCAATGATCAAGCAGTGATCACGCAGAGAGAACAGGCAGAGAGGAGCAGAGGTAGCAATAATAATATAATAAGAAAAATAAGCCATGATTCAAGCTTCCTCTTAAGTACATTGGCTACAGAGCTAGCCAATCAGAATACAGTATGATGCAATACAGCATTACAGTCTTAAAGCTATACATTACATTTTGACTGCAAAACGTCTTCAGAGGAAAAACCAGGAAGAAAAAACTCTTGAAAAAGAAGCAGGGCCAATGTTCTTTGCATGAAATCCTCCGGCTTGCCTTGGCCAAATCCATCACTCTTGTCCAGCCTGTATGCCAGGATCGTGTTTAATGCTGAAGACTGAAAGTGGATGCCAGCAGTCACCTGGTTTTCGTGAAAATGATGAATGTATTTTCTCCCTCCCGATCCCCAAAATGAAGAGGCGACTGGTAAATTTGCTGGGCATGAAAGGGCTGTCTCATTAATCTTTGTTCCCCATGTGGATAATGGCTCTCATTAATTCTCGCTCATTGGTAAGGTGCACAAGTCTGAGATTATTAGAAGCAACATTGATATGAAGGAGCAAAATGACTTAAAAGATGCACCTTTACATTTATGGCAATATGCCATTTGGACCTGTTTCCCACAGGAAAAAAAAACCTCACCAGGAGCCACAAAACCTGGGTGGGCTTGGCCAACTCAATGTCACTCACTTCCCCCTAGCCAGTCACATGACCCCTTAGCCATGCCTACCCAGCCAGTCATTATGTTCTGTCCCCCTTCCCCACACAGGCAAACACACAACCAGGTACGCCTGCCAATATTTTATTAAGCAATCAGATTAGAAACCCTGCAGATAAGAGTTTTGACAGTAAACTGCAAAACTCCTGCCAAGTCAGTTTTCACTCACAGTCAGCAAGAGAGAGTTTCTCCTCAGTTTGGTTCAGTAGCAAAAAATAATCCATGAAGCAAGAGTTTAGCCAAGGTCCAATCCAAACTATGCACAAGGATTGATACTCCTTGCAGGCATCTGGTCATTTGCTTCAAAGAAAAAACCAGAAAGTCCAGTTGCTTCCTGAAAAACCCCATAATTGGGACAACCATGAGTTGGATGACGGAGAATTTCTACAGATTTTTAGTTATACAATTTTGGACGAAGACCCTTTGAATGGTGTGGGAGTAGGAATGGATTTCCAGAGGAAAAAAAATTGCAGACTATAGGAACAAGGGACACCACTCACGTGACCCTGAGGACACACATAAACCTTCAAGTGGCCTCAAGGACCCTCTAAAAGAATGCAAATGACCAGCTGTTGTGAAGTTTCCGAAAGATGCCCTAATTAATTCATGAGCCACGAGCCAAACTTCAAAAGAAATACAGTCATTTATTAGGAGCACCATTTCAGCAATATTCGGATGCAGTTAGAACTAATCCCATGTAGATTTACCCTGTTTCTCCTCTCCTCCCTGGCCATGTCATAAATCACATTCTCCAATTAACCACTTTGGCTGGCTGTGAAACCCAAAACTCTCCTACTGATCGAGGTAAAAAAAAGCATCTGTGGAATGTAGTTTCAGTTAGGGAAATCAATCCGCTCCATCAGTTCTCCCTCCCTCCTGCTCATGGCAACTTGAAAACTTTGCAAGTTGACAGCTATTTGCAAGGAGCATCAATCCTTCCATTCCCCGCCATCCAGTCAGAGCTGAGGAAGCCTCTTGGATGAGAAGCAAAACATCTTCAAAAAAACAAAAAAAAAACAAAACCCAAAACAAGAAAGTCCGATTGCTTCCTGAAAAAGCGCCTTTGGGACAACCATGGATGATGGAGAATCTACAGGCATTTAGTTATACAATTTTGGATGAAGACCCTTTGAATGGTATCGGAGTAGGAATGAATCTCCAGAGGAAAAAAAATGCAGACTACAGGAATCAGGAGCACCATACAGGTGAGGTTGAGGCCACTTGGAAGTTTATCTAACTTCCAAGTGGCCTCAACAACTCTCTAAAAAGATGCAAATGACCAGCTGTCTGCAAGGAATGTTAATCCTTCCGTTCTCCCCTATCCTGTCAGAGTTGAAGAAGCTTCTTGAATGAGAAGCAAAACATCTTCAAAGAAAAAAAAAACAAGGACGTCCAATCGCCTCCTGAAAAAGCACCTTTGGGACAAACTTCTTGGGACAAATTGTCCAGCCACTGCAGAGGCAACCCCAGATTTCACGTACCCCTGTGAAATAATGAGCGTATTCGGTCTACCATCCAGCCATTATGAAGATATTACACCCTCATTAAACGGAAGCTGTTATTCCAGACTTAAAAACAACGCATCTATATCCATTAATGTTCGGGGAAGACTGGGACCAAAATAAGATTATACGGTAAATGAGGCACGAGCAAACTAACGATCCATTTAGTTTGACATATTGAAAAAAAAATATCCCCCCCCCACAAAAGCAGATTAATTCCTTGAAGGAAAGCTGAAAAATAACAAGCGAATGTTTCAAATAAGAGCCCTGAATTCTATTTCATACTCCGGTGTAATTCTCAATGAATTCGATCAAATTCTGATGACATGCGTGCATGCCCGGATCACACAATTAGACTACTGCAATGCATTCTATATTATTATTATTATTATTATTATTATTATTATTATTATTATTATTATTATTATTATTATTATTATTATTATTATTATTATTTAGATTTATATACCGCCCTTCTCCCGAAGGACTCAGGGCAGTGTACAGCCATAATAAAAGACAATAAATCATACAAAATTTAAAACCCGTTTAAAATAACAAATCTTGGCTTTCTTGGTCATAAAACCCCATAATTTTAAAACTATCCCATCCAAATTTTATTTAGTCAGCCAGGCCCGCCTGGTGAAATAACAGAGTCTTGAGAGCCCGGCGGAAAGCACGGAGATCGGGAATCGTGTGTATCTCAGGGGTAGATCATTCCAGAGGGCAGGTGTCCCCACAGAGAAGGCTCTCCCCCTGGGGGTCGCCAGCCTACATTGCTTAGCCAATGGCACCCTGAGGAGCCCCTGTCTGTGGGAGCGTTTTGGTCGGTGGGAGGCCATTGATGGCAGAAGGCGGTCCCGTAGATATCCGGGCCCTAAGTCATGGAGCGCTTTAAAGGTGATGACCAGCACTTTGAATTGCACCCGGAAGACCATTAGGAGCCAGTGCAGCTCGCGCAGGAGAGGTGTCACATGGGTGCGTTGAGTCTCACCCATAATCAACCGCCCGGCCACATTCTGGACCAGTGGGAGCCTCCGAGTGCTCTTCAAGGGGAGCCCCAAGTAGAAAGCGTTACAGTAGTCCAATTGGGGATGTGACGAGGGCAGAAGAGACCATGCTCAGGGTATCTTGGTCCAGAAAGGGACGCAACTGGCCGATGGAACTGCCCCTTGAAGATAAAGCTGGTTTGGGATATAGTGCTCATACTCAGTGGTGCTTTTCCAAATCTTTTCCTACTAGATGTATGAGAGAGCGCTTTGCTCGCACTCACGCCTAACTCACACTTTGCATGCATGCACAGCACTCAAAGACCGCCCTCAGTGACAGCGCTGGTGAGCTGAGCTGTTATTAAACTCAGCTGAGGCGTGGCAATCTGCTTTGCCGCGCGAATCAGAGGAGCTAAAAAACAAGGGAATATAGGCCTGGGAACGGCGGGGTTGGGAGGGCGCGGCCAGCCAGAGATGGTATTTGCCGGTTCTCCGAATTACTCAAAATTTCCACCCGAACTGGTTCGAACCAGCTGAATTTCACACTGTTGGCAGGAAAAGTCATTGCATAAATTATATTTATTCTGGCAGCCAATGAACTGTTTTCATCCCAACAATCTGATTATGACCTGTAAAGTCCTGTAGAATATCCCATTGGATTATATCAAGGCTTGTCTTACTAAACACGATTCTACTTACCTTGTCTGGATCTTTAGACAGGGATGACTAAAGATCCTAAGCACAGGAGGTGAAAGAATACGAAATGGAAGGCAAATTGTCTCTTTTGGGGCCCTTAAATGTTCATCATTTGTACATAATTCATTCTTATATTGCTCAAGCCCCATTGTCCTTTTATCCGTATTAAATCTTTCTCTTAATTGTGCATATGAAAACCATCGGAAAGGAAATTCCTCTACAGGCATTTTTTCTCTTGACTTCATCTTAAATTCTCCCTCTGCCTTTATGAATAAATCTTGATCTGTTGCCCATTTCTAACTGCTGCTCTCTCTCCCTCTCCCTCTCCCTCTCCCTCTCCCTCCCTCCTTCTCTCTCTCACTTTCTCTCCCCTGAAATCTTCTTCTCCAATGCTTTGTGGACCTCAACATTATGGAACATTACAAATTAGAATAGAATAGAATAGAATAGAATAGAATAGAATAGAATAGAATAGAATAGAATAGAATAGAATAGAATAGAATAGAATAGAATAGAATAGAATAGAATAGAATAGAATAGAATAGAATAATGGAATGAAGAATAGAGTAGAGTAGAGTAGAGTAGAGTAGAGTAGAGTAGAGTAGAGTAGAGTAGAGTAGAGTAGAATAGAATAGAATAGAATAGAATAGAATAGAATAGAATAGAATAGAATAGAATAGAATAGAATAGAATAGAATAGAATGAGGAGGAGGAGAAGAGAAGAGAAGAGAAGAGAAGAGAAGAGAAGAGAAGAGAAGAGAAGAGAAGAGAAGAGAAGAGAAGAGAAGAGAAGAGTTGAGTTGAGTTGGAAGGGACCTTGGAGGTCTTCTAGTCCAACCCCCTGCCCAGGCAGGAAACCCTACACCACTTCAGACAAATGGTTATCCAACATCTTCTTAAAAACTTCCAGTGTTGGAGCATTCACAACTTCTGGAGGCAAGTTGTTCCCCTGATTAATTGTTCTAACTGTCAGGAAATTTCTCCTTAGTTCTAAGTTGCTTCTCTCCTTGATGAGAAAGAAAGAAAGAAAGGAAGGAAGGAAGGAAGGAAGGAAGGAAGGAAGGAAGGAAGGAAGGAAGGAAGGAAGGAAGGAAGGAAGGAAGGAAGGAAGGAAGAAAGAAAGAAAGAAAGAAAGAAAGAAAGAAAGAAAGAAAGAAAGAAAGAAAGAAAGAAAGAAAGAAAGGGCATTGACTTCCGACTCCCTTTGGTGCAGTAGAGTAAGATAATAACATCAAACCTCAACTTTTTACTTTTACGTAATAATACAAACTAGCCATTTCTATAACAACAAACTATCTAATCCGTAAAATCCAAAATCAACGTTTCATTTTTTTTCCCCCACCTCGAGCACAAAGTCCAGAAGGGTTTCCAAGTAGTAATAAAAGTGACTGCAGTTTTTTTTCAATCAAAGCAGTTAGTATGTACCACACTTTTCGGAGTATAACTGACACTTTTTCGCACCCTAAAAGAGGGTGGAAATTTTGGTGCATCTTATACACTGATACAGTCCTTTTTGGCCTTCTGAATCCCCACCCTGCATGTCGCATTTTTGCCCAAAACGGGCTCGTTTTTCACGAAAACGGGATGCGCAGAGGGTTTGGGTGGCTGCTCCTGGGAACTGGAGAGGGCAAAAAAAATTTTTGGTTTGTTTTCCTCTTCAAAATCTTGGCGCGTCTTATACTCCGGTGCATCTTGTAGTCCGAAAAATACGGTATGTAAATTGAGGAATATTTAACAATAGCCAGGAAAGGCAATTTACTCACATCTCTGGAAATTATCCAGGGATTTCTAATGACTTCGTACGTCCTTAGCTGTCTGCGTGCAAAAAATCTGCAGAAGAAGAATATTTCTTATCATGAAAACTGTCACCTGGCATTTCAACTGTTACATCCCTTACGCGGGTGAGGGGCATCTCCGCAAATTACATCGAAGCAGGCCACCTGACTTTCCTGATAAAAGGTTGAATGTCATATTCAAATAGGCTACCTTGTCGGAAAAGACAAGAAACGAGGTTTGCTCTTTGAAGAGTTATTAAGAGTACCTTGGCCTGTTTGTCACAGAGATTTTCCATCTTGAGGCTGTCAAAGAACGCCTTCTACAAATATCAACTCATTAACGGGGGAGACTTCAAGTCGGCCGTCAAATCCTGACACCGTGCAAACATTGAAGGATGAAGACCAGATGTTGTTAGCTATAAACAGGCCCGTCATGAGGGCTGCTGAGAATTGTAGATTAGTAGCCTTAATAACATCTGGAGAGGCCTGTTGATTGATTTTTTGTCTTTGCCGTACGCCAGTTGAATTTTACATCCGGGATCTGGATTTAGCAAATGGAATGGGAAAAAAGAGAGTCGTGGATCAGGTCCCGGACCTCACGAGTTCAGAGGAGGCAGGGGTGGAATTCACTTACCTTCCCTACCAGTTTGCAAATGTCCACACATGCACCCAGCATGCGCTTTGACGTTTTTCCTCTTGTAACCTCTTGTGTAAAACAGCTGTGGGTTACAGAATGTAAGCTCTTACATTTTGGTATTCCCCTTGCATTTGTTTCCTCTTGAGCCTTGAGGTCCCGTGTTAATGGACTGCAGCTAGAATCGTTGAATAAAACCAAGGTTTAAATAAGTATCTGCCTGAACTGCATTTCATCGCCCCTAACTCTTCTATTTATCTTCCTTCTGCGGGAAAGATTGGTGACCTGGTTGTCAATCCTGAAGCTGATCTGACTGGCGCCATTTTGAGGCTTCAGTGTGGCCACACTGGAGCTGAGGGATAGAGAGCAGGGAATTGAGATAGCTGGAGTTGTTTTGTTTTGTTTTTTAGCCAAAACAAAATACTTTCTCCTGGGAACCAAAATGACCTTTCTCCTGGGAAAATGACCGTCTCATTTTCACAGACGGTCGGATAGAGGAGGAGCGAAGTTACCCAGCAACCGGATGGTACCCTGATTGGACCATGTGACTGATTGTTTGGAAAAGGAGGAGAAACTTTTACTTTTAATTACTGTATTTTTTGGAGTATAAGACGCACCTTAGTTTTTGGGGAGGAAAATAAGAAAAAAGCAGGTGGATCAGCCTCCCGGAATACCCCCAATCAGCTGTTCCCAGAGGTGAATTTTAACAACAGGTTCTTTGGTTGTGAGCTCTGTGCCTTGCTCTTTTTTTTTCTACCTTGAAACTTCTGAAATTCCATTTCAGAAAAAACTTTTTTTTCTGCCTCTGAAAGACTCCAAAACAGAGCTTCAGAAAAAAAGCCTCTGAAGCTCTGTTTGGGGGCTTCTTTTCTGAAGCTCTATTTGGAGGCTTTTTTTCTGAAGCTCTGTTTGGGGGCTTCTTTTCTGAAGCTCTGTTTGGAGGCTTTTTGCTCTGTTTGGAGGCTTTTTTTCTGAAGCTTTGTTTGGAGGCTTTTTTCTGAAGCTCTGTTTGGAGGCTTTTTGCTCTGTTTGGAGGCTTTTTTCTGAAGCTCTGTTTGGGGGCTTTTTTTCTGAAGCTTCGTTTCTGATGCTTTTTTCAGCCTCTGAAACTTCCATTTGAGAAGCCGGGCGGGGCTACATTCGGAGTAAAAGACGCACCCAGATTTTCACCCTCTTTTTGGGGGGGAAAAAGGTGCATCTTATACTCTGAAAAATATGGTAGGTGAAAACTATAGGAACATTCAGAGTCGGTTTTCACCAGCCTGTGCCAATATGTTTATATCCAAATAAAACTATTCTTTGAGAAGCCTTGGAGTTCTGTTTGCTATGGATGTATTATTTGGAATCCTGACACTGATAATAGCATGTAGGAAGAAGCTACCATACCATCGTGGATGATAGGACAAGCTCCTGATAGTTTTGACAGGGCAAGCTTTTATATATATAAATAGCCAAGACACCTCACTCTCTCTTGCCCTGATGATGTTGTCTAGCTTGATCATGAAACATGTGGAAGAGAGCCACCAAATTCAGGCAGTGTCTAAGAACCCATCCGGTCATTACTTGGGTAATTACCAAAGAACTGCAATCATCTCTTTAAACGGTGAGAACAAAAGATCTCGTGTTTTTCTGAACACACTTCAAGTTTAGAGGATGAGTAATGGAAACGAGCCGCATTATCTCGCCCAGAAATATAATTTAGCTTCTTCATCGAGCTGCTGAAAAAGAGATCCTGTGGTCTATTATCGGATAAATGGTTTTGCATTTTTTCCCAGCAGTGGGGCCATTTTCGTTTTTGCATTCTGATTATTCCAGGAAGCACTTACCGGGTAGATCTTTGCTAAAGTTGTTATCTGAATCCAAAACATAATTAATTATTTCACGGGGAAAAGGATAACGGTAACAGTTCCCACAGTATCTTCTATTGCAGGAAAAATAACAGGTGAAAGATCGTCTCACTTACCATAATGCAGGGGTGAAATCCAGCAGATTCTGGAGAACCAGTAGTGGAAATGTTGAGTAGTTCAGAGAACCGGTAGTGGAAATTTTGAGTAGTTCGGAGAACTGGCAAATACCACCTCTGGCTGGCCCCAGAGTGGGGTGGGAATGGAGATTTGGCATTATCCTTCCCCCAGGAGTGGGGAGGGAATGGGGATTTTGCAGTATCCTTCCTCTGGAGTGGGGTGGGAATGGAGATTTTGCATTATCCTTCTCCCTGATTCCTGTCAAATATTTTATTATTTTTAGAGTTTTATTATCTTTTTAAATTAATTTGTTTTAATCTACGGCTATTTATATTTGTTCTTTTTATGAAATTTTAACTTTTGTGTATTTGCTTTTTAATTTGGCTGTTCACCGCCCTGAGTCCGCAAGGAGAAGGGCGGTATATAAATCTAATAAAACTTAAACTTAAACTTGGAGTGGGGAAGGAATGGGGATTTTGCAGTATCCTTCCCTTGGAGTCGGGTGGGAATGGAGATTTTACAGTATCCTTCCCCGCCACGCCCACCAAGCCACACCCACAGAATCAGTAGTAAAAAAAAAATTAAATTTCACCACTGCCAAAATGTCCTTGAGCATTGTGTGACTGACTGACCCCAATGCTGTGTCTTTGTTACAGGATCCCAATTGTGTTAGGCTGCGTGAGTCACAGTAGGAGCCTCTGAGGACACCATACCAAGGAAAAGGCACTCCTTTGATCCATTCTGAAGACTGATGAAATCAACAGGAAGGAAAGGGACTTCCTGTTGGAGGTCTCCTAGTCCAATCCTTTGCTCAGGCAGGAAACTCTATTCCATTTGGGACAAATGGTAATCCGATCTCTTCTTGAAAACTTCCAGTGTTGGAGAATTCACAACTTCTGAAGGCAACGTCTGTTCCACTGGTTGATTGCTCTCCCTGTCAGGAAAATTCCCCTTAGTTGCTTCTCTCCATGATGAGTTTCCATCCTTATTGCTTCTTGTCCTGCCTTCAGGTGCTTGTCGTGACCCAGGCCCATGTAGTTGATATTAAATGCAAAACAGTTCCAAAAAAACAAACAGATTTTATTAAAACAGCTGAGAATGAACTCATTCTCAGCGTATTCTAAATGAAATGAAAGCAAAGTCCTTAAAACACCATTCTTCAGTTTATCTCTGACCTTGGGATAATTAGGCAAACTGCCAAAGGCTTTTCTTGGCAACAGTTCAGGAACAGAAGAAATAACTACAGCCAAACAAGAAGCAATTCTCTCAGCGGTTGTTTTCCGACAAAGAGGCCAAGAGCCTTTGCTGGTCTTTTAAGCCTTATGGGAGGGGCCAATCATCTCCTGGCCTTACTCCTGAGTTGTCCTTTTTGCTTTAGCTGCTCCTGCCTTCTGGCAGCTCTTCGCATGTGTGCACTAGGAACAGGCTCCTTCTGTTCCTCTGCCTCTCTGCTGTCAGTCTCTGGAGGCTCTGATGTCCGCACATCACTCCCCAATGGCCCTGGCCCCATCTCTGCCTCCGACGCAGAGCCCTCATCCAGGCCTTCCCCAGCCTCCAGGACTGGCCCATGTTCTTCCTCAGCCTCACCGCTGTCCGACTCCGCTGCCAGCTCCACAGGCTGCTGGTGGACCACAACAGTGCTTTGAAGAATAGCTTGACTCCCTCTTCTTTGGGGCAGCCCCTGAGATATTGGAACACTGCTATCATGTCACCCCTAGTCCTTCTTTTCATTAAACTAGACGTACCCAATTCCTGCAACCGTTCTTTATATGTTTTAGCCTCCAGCCCCCTAATCCTCTTTGTTGCTCTTCTCTGCTCTCTTTCCAGAGTCTCAATATCTTTTTTTTTACCTCGTAGCGACCAAAACTGGATGCAATATTCCAAGTTTGGCTTTACCAAGGCATTATAAAGTGGCATTTAACATATCACGTGGTCTTGATTCTGTGAAGGGTTTATTGGGGAAACTGTCTGCAAGAAATTTCCTCCAAAATATATCCCTGCAATCCATTCTGTATGTCCTACTCAGTGGTGGTATTCAGCTGGGCAAACCGGTAGTGGCGACCTATGGGTGGGGGTGAGCATGCCTACCCACCCATCTGCCCACCTGCCCCAGAGCTATGCCACCCTATTTAGCCATGTTTTCTAAGCCATGTGCGTGTGTGCAAGCTGTGTGCACTAGCAAAGCACATGCAAGGAGGGCTGGGCGCATGTGCGGTGAACTGGTGGTAAAATTATGTGAAACCCGACCTCTGGTCCTACCCCATACATCTGACAGGGAAAGAACGTTTTTTTAAAAAAGAAAATCCTACATTGGACAGAGGCAGAGCAGGGGTGAAATGCTCCCAGATCAGACCGGATCGATCAATCGATCCGTTAGCGATTTTTTCCTGTGGTTCGGCGATCTGATAGCAATCACCACCTGGGTGTCATTACTTCCTGGTTTTAACCAGGAAGAGACAAGAGTTGCATTCCTTTGATTCAGGAGTGAAATCTACTTAGTTTCCCTATCGGTTCGGAAGTGCAAGCACTGACCCTCTGCGCATGCAGAAACCCTTCTGTACATGCGCAGAAGGTAAAAAACAGGTTACTTCCTGGTTAAAACCAGGAAGTAATGATGACCGGGCGGGTAGGTGGAGCCTCAAGCTGCCATCGCTACCAGTTCTCCGAACCACTGGCCATCATCGCTACCGGCTCAGCCGAACCGGGCCGAACCAAGAGCATTTCACCCCTGGTTTGATTGTCTCCCTCGTGGAATAACATGACATTTTGTCCCAACCCCTGATGCTATTTTCTTTCAAAATCCCTTTTTCCCTGTTTTCTCATCCTTGTGACATCTCTGTTTTGGAAAGTACAACTCTCGTGCGTTTTCAGCGTATGACGTCTTTGCAAATAGCATTTATCCCCTCGTTTCTCTGCTGGAGAAAAGCGTACACCATTTATATAAGCAAGAAAAGTCAAGCTGGGCAGCTTTTTATTAATAGATACTGTAAATCAGCCAAGAAAGGATTAAGATCGGCTTTGGCGCTAAAATCTTCCGGCCAACTTGGCAAGCCTCCAGTGAGAGGAAGCCCAAAACTGGGAAATAAAAACAAGGCAGAAAATTCAACTAGGAGAAAAGAAA
Source organism: Coluber constrictor foxii (assembly GCA_038048745.1). Classification (NCBI taxonomy): domain Eukaryota; kingdom Metazoa; phylum Chordata; class Lepidosauria; order Squamata; family Colubridae; genus Coluber; species Coluber constrictor. The sequence continues at coordinate 84,248,024 of CM075965.1, read as the reverse complement.
TGGCAGGGAATTAACGGAAGCCCCAAACTACATTTCTATTTGTTTTCCCCACCACGTTGTATGTCTCACATCTGCTATTTCTTCCTCGGTTGTGTGTTGTGTGCTCTTTTTTTTTTTTTTGCTCCCTTTAATGCGGAGAAAGGCGCTCCGCCGATATTATGCTGCATTTCCAAAGACTGTCTGAGCCACGATTAGAGAAATAATTGCAGCCGTTCGCCTTAAACACAGAAGGTCATCCAAAAAATGTTTTAGGTCCTGCTAAAAAATCGTTTCCGTGGCAATACAGTCCTGCTTGACTTACGACCTCAATGGAGCCCAAAATTTCCGTTGCTAATTGAGACATGGGTTAAGTGATTTTTGCCTCAAGGTTACACACGCCCGCCCCCGCCCCCTGTGTCCTGTTTTGGGCCTAGGTCTCCCTGCACCCACTGGGAGCAAAAACGGGCTGTGGGGGGGGTTGCACCACATGTCCCCATGCCCCGTTTTGGGTCTAGTAGGCCTCCCTGAAGCCTCCTGGGAGCAAAAATGGGCCATGGGGGGCTGTGCCCCCTTGTGCCCCATTTTGGGCCTAGAAGGCCTCCCTGCATTTACCCGGGAGCCAAAATGGGGCACGTGGGGACTCCTGGAATGGGTGGGGCAGGAAGGGGCGGGGCCAGCCAGCAATTTAACTACCAATTTGCCCGAACCGGCCCGGAACCGGCTGAATCCCACCACTGGGCAACGATTATTGGTCAAAACTGCAAAAGTGTGTTTCTAGGTTGAACTCACAAAATAAGGCAGGCTACAAAATCTCAATACTTGTAAATATTTCCGCTCTCGTGACACCAAGGAATTCTTCCAAGTATGATCTGCTGAATTAAATTATTGATGATACAACAGTGTGGCAAACAAAGGCATGAAACAGTCGAATTAAAAAAACAAACTGTCTGTATATTTTTTTTAAAAAAAACCTCAATAGACAGCAATATTTCACTTGTCTCTGCAAATTCTTAATTTATAACAAAAACCTGATTTTCTAGATTGTTTTGTGTCACCCTGGTGTATTATTATTCATATGTTGGGGAGATGTATGTTGATGGCTGTATCTTATTAGGAATAATTTACTATCTTACACTAATTTACTATCAATTCTCAGAAATGCTATTTTCTTTGCCGGATAAGAATTGTGCGCTGCTGGTGAGATTTTAACACAACTATCCTGAATGTTGTCGGATTCTAACTTGTTGAATTTATTTTGAGCATTTTAATTAAAACTCAAACGCATGACCCAAGCATTATTCGGAGAAATAGAATAGAAATAAAATAACAGAGTTGGAAGGGAACATTATGGAACATTACAAAATAGAGTAGAGTAGAGTAGAGTAGAGTAGAGTAGAGTAGAGTAGAGTAGAGTAGAGTAGAGTAGAGTAGAGTAGAGTAGAATAGAATAGAATAGAATAGAATAGAATAGAATAGAATAGAATAGAATAGAATAGAATAGAATAGAATAGAATAGAATTGGAAGGGACCTTGGAGATCTTCTAGTCCAACCCCCTGCTTAGGGAGGAAACCCTACACCACTTCAGACAAATGGTTATCCAACATCTTCTTAAAAACTTCCAGTGTTGGAGCATTCACAACTTCTGCAGGCAAGTTGTTCCACTGATTAATTGTTCTAACTGTCAGGAAATTTCTCCTTAGTTCTAAGTTGCTTCTCTCCTTGATGAGTTTCTCCCCATTGCTTCTTGTTCTATCCTCGGAGAATAGTTTGATTCCCTCTTCTTTGTGGCAACCCCTGTGATATTGGAAGACTGCTATCATGTCTCCCCTAGTCCTTCTTTTCATGAAACTGGACATACCCAGTTCCTGCAACCGTTCCTTATATGTTTTATCCTCCAGCCCCCTAATCCTCTTTGTTGCTCTTCTCTGCACTCTTCCTAGACTCTCCTCATCTTTTTTACATCGTTGCGACCAAAACTGAATGCAATGTTCATTTTGTCTGTAACATGTTATTTACAATATGGTAGCAAAATAGATGAATCATGAGGACCCCGAGTAAAACCTTAAAATGCACTTGAAGGTTCAAACAGCAATCAATCAATCAATCAATCAATCAGGAAGGTTTAACAGTAGGCCCCTTTAAATCAATGCATTAAGAGCATGTTTATTTTTATTTTTCCAACATCGCTGATTAACATGAAAACAGAAGATTTTTGAGATCGTCAAATCAGTTTCACAATCCGCTGATATTTTTTTTTTGCATTTCACAGAAATAATCCTGGCAAACATTGATTAGGTGAAGGTTGGTGTGATCGTTTAACAATATAAGGCATATTTACATCCTCCTTACAAAAAGAAAAACACACAGCCACACACACAAATCCTCATGAGGTTCAATTCCAAAGGGATTTTACAGTTATAATCTTGGCAACAAACAAAATATTTATCCCAGCAGCACACAACCTTTTGTTCCTTCGTATAAGCTACTTGTCCCTATTGTGCTCAGGCAAAATGGAAGCTTCCTTCATTGTGCCAACTTTTAAAAATGCGTTTGCACCCAATTCTATCCCGTATCTTTAGACCAGAGATGGAGAACCGTGGTCACCTCTATGACTTGTGGACTTCAACTCCCAGAATTCCTGAGGCCGCCATTTTAATATGAAAGGTTCTAAGGCAGAAGTGGGGAACTATGACCCCTTTATGAATTGTGGACTTCAACTCCCAGAATTCCTGAGGCCTCCATTTTAATTCGTGAGACTCATGTTCTAAGGCAGAGGTGGGGAACAATGGGCCCTTTATGACTTCTGGACTTCAACTCCCAGAATTCCTGAGGCCGCCATTTTAATACATAAGACTCAGGTTCTAAGGCAGAGATAGGAAACAATGGAGCTTTTATGACTGTTGGACTTCAACTCCCACAATTCCAGAGCCAGCTTGCTCGGGAATTCTGGGAGTTGAAGTCCACAAGTCATAAAAGGGACATCGTTCCCCACCCCTGCCTTAGACCCATCCTTTTATGCTGTGGAACTTTATACCACTGCTATTATGTATATAAAATGGTGTGCAACCAGATGATATATTTATTCCATGGATGAGAAGCACAGGTGGGTTTCAGCCGGTTCTGGAGAACCGGTAGCAAAAATTTTGAGTAGTTCGGAGAACCGGTAACAGAAATTTTTAGTAGTTCGGAGAACCAATAGTAAAAATTCTGACTGGCCCCACCCCCATCTATTCTATGCCCCCCAAGTCTCAGCTGATTGGGAGGAAATGGGGATTTTGCAGTAACCTTGGCCTGGAGTGGGGAGACAATAGAGATTTTACAGTATCCTTCCCCTGCCACGCCCACCAAGCCACGCCCACCAAGCCATGCCACGCCCACCAAGCCACACCCACAGAACCGGTAGTAAAAAAAAATTGAAACCCACCACTGATGAGAAGGCTTAAACCCCAAATGCCTTGTTAACTATTACAAAACAATCTAGGTTTTATTTTCATTAATTGTATCCTTTAAAAAAGAAAAGAAACGGGGAAAAAAACAGTCAACCCATGTCCTATCCAACATCCAGTTCACAGAAAGAAGAAAGAAGCCGCAGAACTCCAAGGAGTAGAACCACAAGTAACCGGCAACGGAATAGACACTTAAATCACCAGGGACATGAGATTCACTATTGAAAAACTATAGCCCATATTTTTGCAACAGTTCAGATTGCCACGGACGTTTCCTTTCCGGAAAATCGTCGGGGATGTGAATATTTTTAAAATCCTGAATGCATTTTTTCATCTCTTCCTCAACGTTGAGCTTCTCGGAGACCTTCTTCTTGGAGAGGTTTATTTCTCTGGACTTACTCATCAGAGTCTGGAAAAGTTCACTGTTTCGACGTTTGTCCGGTGGGGGCATTTTCTGAACCGGAGCTTTCTTCGATGGGCGATCCAACGTCAGGGTGTTGGACTCGTGGCTCGCAGGCTGCTGAGCGCTTGTGGCATTTTCTTGAGGGGTGCTGGCTTCGGAATGGCTCTCGCAACTGGAGGTGGACAATTCGTTGCAAGACGTCCCACTCTCGCTTCCTTTGTCCGTCACCTTTTCGTGTTTCCGATCTTCGTGTTCTTGCTTGGGAGACACCGTCCTTTGGGGTGGCCCTAACAGACAAAAAGGGGTCAGATTATTAGGAGTCACAACAGCCAATCTGCAAACATTTCCAATGTTCTGCACGTTAACTTTAAAGCACACGCAACTACGAAAGATCAGGGGGTTGGAAATTAAATGGAGTCTGATTGGAAAGAAAGTTTATCGCTGGGCAGAACCAACACAGAGAGAGAGAGAAAGACAGACACACAGCATGCAGTTCTGGGACAGCTGACAAATTAGCTTAATGAGCACCAGGATTTTTACACAGTTTACAATATTTTGTAATGTTGAGGTTTGCTTTGAGTGCTTTTATTATTTCAGGGGGGGTCAAACCAGAGGTGAAATCTACTTACCTTCCTTACTGGTTCGGAAGTGCGCGTAAAAAACACATTACTACCTGGTTAAAACCAGAAAGTAACAACACCTGGGTGAGTGGGTGGAGACTTGCACCACCATTGCTACCGGTTCTTCGAACCACCTGCCACAATCGCTACCGGATTGCCCGATCCGGTCCGAACCGGGAGCATTTCACCCCTGGGTCAAACTCAAGGCCTGTGGGCCAGATGCAGCCCGCAGGGTGCTTAAATCTGGCCCACGGGGCCGCCCTGGAAACAGTGAAGGAATGGCTTGCAGTCCCTCTGCCAGTGAAAGGGAAGCTCGGGGAGGGCTGCAGGAGGCTGTCATAGCTGAAAACTCCATTTTCACTGGCAGAGGGCTGCAGGAGGCCGTCGCAGCCAGAAACGGAGCTAGCGAGGGCTGTACGTGGCCCTCTCGAGCTCCTTTTTCACTGGCAGAGGACCGCAGGAGGCCATCACAGCCGAAAACGGAGCTTGGGAGCCCAAAACGTCTGTCGCTAAATGAAACCTTTGTAAAGTGAGTTTTGTTATGGGGTCATATGACCATATTTTGCGACCAGTAGCAATTGAGAAAGCCCAATTCACTTCAGAATGGTGGGACTAATTTAACAGCGGCAGCGATTCACTTAAGAAACGGGGAAAGAAAAGTCGGAATATGAGATAAAACTTACTGAACAAATTTCTCACTTAACAACATAAACTCTGGTCTCCATTGTGATTGTACGCCAAGGACTACTTGTATTTCCTATTTATCCTTTTTCTGTTCTTTACTGAATATTGTTTCAAGTGCTGGATCATCCGGTGCGGTATACTTGTTGATTTTGCGAGAGTGACTGGGACAAGAACAGATGGCAGAGGTCATCCTGATAATCCTTAGAAGATCATGGCCAATCTTGATTTGGAAGCTGAAGAACTGAGCTGTAGGTCTGGGAATTTGTCCAAGAAATCGTTTTCTCCATCTGGCTGAGTTTGGAGCACTCCGTCGGAGTGTCGTATGACCCCTGGCAGAGTCTTCCGAAGCAGGCAGAGGCCATGATGCAATCTCAAATTTGGATGTCTGATGTCTTTCTCACTAGAATAACATTTTATTTTCCAGGCTTGCCTAGGGATTCAGTCAAGGATCATTCCTAATCACAACCTGGATAGCTCAACAGACTAAAAACTTGTTATTAACATTCAGCTGTCTGCAATTATTGCAAGTTCGAATCTCACCTGGCTCAAGGTTGACTCAGCCTTCCATCCTTTCTAAGGTAGGTAAAATGAGGGCCCAGTTTGTGGGGGAAATAAGATGACTTTTATAAAATATACAAAAGTATGAAGGCTATTGCTTAACGCATTGTAAGCCGCCCTGAGTCTCCGAAGAAGGGCGGCATATAAATCTAATTTTTAAAAAAACAAAAAAACACCCATATTTTATTTTAAAAACCTCTTTCTATGTTGATGTAAACCCCCTTCTTAACTGGGATGTCTGCTCCTACAATTATCTATATTCTCCAGACCAGGGGTCTCCAACCTTGGCAACTTTATATGATTTGTGGACTTCAACTCCCAGAATTCTTCAGCTAGGAATTAAAATTCTGGGAGTTTTAAAATTAAAAATTAAAAATTTTAATTCTGGGAGTTGAGGTCCACAAGTCATAAAGTTGCCACAGTTGGAGACCCCTGCTCCAGACCCCAGTAACTACCGGTAATGCCATAATACAATTGAATCTAGGGAGATCAAAAGCCAACACATTTCTAGGCTGCATCAAGACAGGGATAGAATCAAGATCACATGAAGTGTTAATACCACTTTATAAGGCCTTGGTAAGGCCACACTTAGAATTGGGCATCCAGTTTTGGTCACCACGATGTAAAAAAGATGTGGAGACTCTGGAAAGAGTGCAGAGAAGAGCAACAAAATGATTAGGGGGCTGAAGGATAAAACATATGAAGAACGATTGCAGGAACCAGGTATGTCTAGTTTCATTAAAAGAAGGACCAGGGGAGACATGATAGCAGTCTTCCAATATCATAGGAGTTGCCACAAAGAAGAGGGAGTCAAACTATTCTCAAGAACAAGAAGCAATGGGTGGAAACGAATCAAGGAGAGAAGAAACCTAGAACTAAGAGAAATTTCCTGAAAGTTAGAACAATTAATCAGTGGAACAACTGGCCTCCAGAAGTTGTGAATGCTCCAACACTGGGCATTTTTAAGAAGATGTTGGATAACCATTTGTCTGAAGTGGTGTAGGGTTTCCTCCCTAAGCAGGGGGTTGGACTAGAAGACCTCCAAGGTCCCTTCCAACTCTGTTATTCTATTTTCTATTATGTAGAAGGGACAATTGCCTACTTGGTCTCTTAAAGAGGAGCCATGCGTGGCAGATTATAGACAATCCACATCCCAGTTTTGGATTCTGGCATGTTGGTTGGGAAGTATTTGGCAGATGGACATAGCCAATGGTTTTTAATTATGAATTTTTCCTGATGTAACAGGAAGGAAGCATCTGTCTCTTTTCTCACCCATCAAACCTAGGGATTGATGAATGATCGGAACAGACTGGCTTGCGAGACAGTTCCCAAAATGGAACCACAAACAGTGTATTTTATTCTTCTATAGATTATGACGCTTGCATCTTTCCTGGCTCGCTTCCATCTACCAACAGAAATGTTGCTATGATCACACAGAACCAACAAGAAGGATTGCTGGAATTGGCTAAGTCTAGTTTAATGAAAAGAAAGTATTGTGGTCTGCCAGCAGCCTGAGGAGCTGGCAGCGGAGTCAGACAGTGATGAGGCTGAGGAAGAACAGGGGCCAGTTCTGGAGGCTGGGGAAGGCCCGGATGAGGGCTCTGTGTCAGAGGCAGAGATGGGGCCAGGGCCATTGGGGAGTGATGTGCGGACTCCGGAGCCTCCAGAGGCTGACAGCAGAGAGGCAGAGGAACAGGAGGAGCCTGTTTCTAGTGCACGCATGAGAAGAGCTGCCAGAAGGCAGGAGCAGCTGAAGCAAAAAGGACGACTCAGGAGTAAGGCCAAGAGATGATTGGCCCCTCCCATAAGGCTTAAAAGACCAGCAACGGCTCTTGGCCTCTTTGCTGGAAAACAACGTTGATAGATTTGTTTCTTATCTTGCTGCATTTATTCCTTGTTGGCGTCTTCTGCTGCTGAACATTTGCCAAGAAAAGCCTTTGGCAGGTTGCCTAATTAGACCAAAGTTGGTGATAATAGGGCAAAAATGGATTTCCCCAGCCCCACCACCAGAGGCCCTCTAGAGGCCAAAAACGGCATGTTTACCAACTTCCAGTGGGACCGGAAGGCCCGTTTTTTGCTCTCCCCAGCCTACAGAGCCTTTTCTAGGAGCTTGGGAAGGGTGAAAACAGCCTTCTCCACCCCACCCGGAGGACTTCCGGAGCCCAGAAACAATGGGCCATTTCTGGACTCCAGAGGGCCTCCGGAGTGCCTCCAGAGGGCCTCCGTGGGCGTGGGGAAGACTGTTTTTGCCCTCTCCAGACTCCTAGAAAGGCTCTGGAGGTCGGGGAGAGAGAGAGAGAAAGGGGTCTTCCCCACCACCTCCAGAGGCAGGAAACAGCCTGTTTCCCTACTTCTGGTGGGCCCGGAGCTGAGCTCGCGTGCCTACCGATATGGCTACGTGTTCCACCTGTGGCACGCATGCCATAGGTTCGCCATTACGGGTATAGGGATTCCTGCCTGAGGAAAGGAGTTGGACTAGAACACCTCCAAGGCCCCTTTCCAACTCAGTGCTATTCTGTTATTCTGCAGAATTCTTCTGTTAATCAAAACGGATTGCACTGTGATTGCTACTGCCTGGAATCACCCAAGGACAATATGGGGCAAAAGATAAGAAGTAGTAACTTGCTTTTACTGCAATTTTTTCTCCTTTTTTTTTCCCTTTTTTTTAAAGGCAGTTCTAATTCACTTTGCCTTATTTTATTTTTTCTCTTTCCTCCCCCTTGGATAAGCACCATGAAAGCCTAGCCTATGGCAAAAAAATTAAAATTAGCTTCCCAGATCACTACCGAGAAACCCGCATGGCACCCTACCCCCACCGTACGGCTCAATTGCATAATTATAAAGCAGCCATTTGGACTTAATGGAATTTCATTCAGGGAAATATTCCTTCTTTCAAAGCCTCCGATTTTCAGTTTTAGCACGATAAGCACCATAAAACAACAGAAGGAGTCCTGAAATGGGACAGATTAAGACCTTCTCCTGGTCTTCGTTTCCGTAAAACATTCAGGGTTATAGTTGTATTGCTTCAATGGGAAAACCAGGGGAAAAAACAAATAAACGTAGACGCAATTAAAAATACTGGGGAGGAAGGACCATCTGGACTGCTCCATTCGTAAGTTCACATCATCATCATCATCATCATTATTATTATTATTATTATTTAATCTTTAGTGAGATTCACAGCCTTTGAGCCTGGTTAATAGCTCAGCAGCTCGAGTCCTCACCAAGGACCTAGGAACTGTTAAGGTTGTTGTTGTTATTATTATTATTATTATTTAATCTGTAATGAGAGTCACAGCCTTTGAGGCTGGTTAATAGCTCAGCAGCTCGAGTCCTAACCAAGGACCTAGGAATTGTTAAGTATCATCGGAGGATATAAGCTGTTCTGAGTAAGGTGGTTTTTTGTAGAATCAAAATGTTCAAGTCCGGTAAATTTAGAATTTCTAAATAGCTTGGTAGCCCTTTGGGTACTGCTCCAAGGGCTCCAATTAAAATCAGGACAACATACGATTTTTTTTTCCACAGTCGCTCAACTTCAATTTGCAAGTCCCGGTACTTTGTGATTTTTTTTCTTGCTGCTTATCTTCAATCCGTGCGTCCCCAGGTATTGCAATGTCAATGAACCATCCTTTTTTCTCTTCAACTACCATTATGTCAGGTGTGTTGTGGACCAAGTGCCTGTCAGTCTGAATCCTAAAGTCCCACAAGATCTTGAGTTTCTCATTCCCTAAAACTTTCTCCACCTGATGTTCCCAGTGGTTTTTGCTGTACTCAAATCCAAACTTCTGGCACAATTTCCAGGGAATGATCTTAGCAACGCGGTCGTGGCGTTGTAGGTAGTCGGTTTGTGAAATTTTGCTGCACCCACTGATCAGGTGGTTGATGATGATGATGATGATGATTTATTGGATTTATATGCCGCCCTCTCTCCAAAGGACTCAGGGCAGCTCACATCAAACGAAACAGTTCCAATAAATACAAATTAAAACAGACTAAAACCAATTGTCATTAAAATTTCATTATACCAAACCAGCAGTCTATAGTAGTCCTGGACTTAACAACAGTTCATTTGGGACTGTTGGAAGTTACAACGCCCCTGGAAAAGGGGACTTAGGGCCAGTTTTTTCACACTTATGACCGTTGCAACATCCCCGTGGTCACGTGATTTACCTACATTCGGATGCTTGACAATCGACTCACATTTATGACAATTGTATCCAGTGGTGAAATCCAAATTTTTTTACTACCGGTTCTGTGGGCGTGGCTTGGTGGGAGTGGTCTGGCTTGGTGGGCGTGGCTCGGATACTGCGAAACCTCCATTCCCACTCCACTCCAGGGGAAGGATACTGCAAATCTCCATTCCCACCCCACTCTGGGGCCAGCCAGAGGTGGTATTTGCCGGTTCTCCGAACTACTCAAAACTTCCGCTACCGGTTCTCCAAACTACTCAAAATTTCCACCACCGGTTCTCCAGAACCTGTCAGAACCTGCTGGATTTCACCCCCTGGATGATTTCACCCCAGGGTCATGTTGCAAACTTCTGACAAGCAAAGATCAAGGGAGGAACCAGATCCACTTAACCATGTTACTAAATTAACAACAAGGAGCCTAGATAGCTCAGCAGACTAATGCATTGTAATTTAACTCCAGCTGTCTGCAGTTAGTAAGTTCGAATCTCACCAGGCTCAAGGTTGACTCAGCCTTCCATCCTTTCTAAGGCAGGTCAATTGAAGACCCAGTTTGTGGGGGCAATAACTACTGACTTTATATAAAATATACAAAAGTATGAAGGCTATTGCTTCACGCATTGTAAGCCGCCCTGAGTCTCTGGAGAAGGGCGGCATATAAATTAAATTTTAAAAAAAACAACTGTAGTAATTCCCTTTGCAAACAGGTCAAGAAAAGTTGTAAGATGGGGCAAAACTCACCCAACAAATTTCTCACTCAGCAACATAAATTTTGGGCTCAATTGTGGTCGTAAATGGAAGACTACCTCTATTCCTGTTGCTAATTCAGGAAACGAACCTGAATTAGCAATGTTCTGTTTTTCAACTCTGAGGAAGGAAATGAAGCATGTTCCAAGCCATACATTTCAATCTTAGCAAACCTGAAAATGTTTGGACTTCAACTCCCAGAATTCTGTCAGCTGGGGAATTCTGGGTGTTGAAGTCCACACAGCTTCATGTCGCCGCGGTCGAGAAACATCCTTCTTAAAAACTGATTAAGTTGAAAATAAGTGAGGAGAGGTCAAGAATAGAATTTCGCTTAGGATCTCCAGACCCCAAAAGATCATTGGAAAAGATAAACTACTCACTACAGGACCACAGAAACCCTTTGCACTACTCAGGTGACCCTGAGGACACAGATCAACCTCCAAGGGGCCTGAAGGACTCTCTAAAAGAATGCAAATGACCCAACTGTCTGCAAGGAGTATCAATCCTTCCATTCCCCACCATCCAGTCAGAGTTGAAGAAGATTCTTGGGTGAGCAGCGAAACGTCTTAAAAAGGAAAAAACCAAAAAGTCCAGTTGCCCCTTGAAAAAAATGGGACAACCATGACCTGAATTTGTAGAAAACAATGTGAAGGGACGCATATATAAGCCTCCCGAATGGAATGGCCGATCTATGAGTGTGTCTAAACAATGAAATGCCAGAGCTGTGGGTTAATTTAACAAATACATCTTAATATTCTCTACAACATTCTGGAGACGCCATTAAAAAGTCTCGGTATAAACAATGACTCTACTTTCTCCTCTCGTGTGTTATAATAAAGATTGCCTGCTTAACCATTTCAAGGGGTTATTTCATGAGGTACGAAATAATTACTAGACCTGTCACACGCAGGCGGTTGACCGTGCTTTCACTTTAATCAAGGTTTGTATTTTTATCCAGTCCAGGAAGATTATATTTTATTAGCTTCAGCAAAAGCTGTTGCTGTCATCCACAAAAGTCAATGCAGCTTCTCTAAATCCTAATAAACAGAGAAACAGCCTCCTAAAAATCATTTAAGACTAGCTGGACACCAGTGCTTCACTCCGAAACTATGTGCTCGGGCTTGATAAATCGACACTTGCAGCCTGAAACTTAATGTAGAATGTGTAACTCCATAGCATCAGTGTGTGTTAATATAATGCAACTGGCAGTTGGAACAGAGGTGGAGGAAGTGTAGAACGTCCCAGACCGCAGCATCCATTGGTATTCATCTGGCTAGCATCCTGTCAATGTGTGAGAGAGCTGAGGGGTGTTTGCTGTGTGAGCAAACAGTATTTGCTGTATGAGCAAGGAGGAGGCAGGAAGGAGGCAGGGCGTGGCTTAGCTCAACTGTTCTGTAGTAAAGCTGCTTGCTGCTGTGAAAGTAAAACTGAAAGTGAAACTCCTCTCCTCTGCTTGTGTTTTGCATTTGGAACAGATTTCTTTTGAGGTGGGGAGGGGGGAGTACAACTCCTTAGCATCAGAGCGTGGAACAGCTTTCTTTCCAGGTGGGGAGGGGGAATACAACTCCTTAGAATCAGAATGTGTTAATAATAATATAGGAAATACTAATGCTCTGATGGTCATTTCAAAAAAAATCCTTTCTAATGAGCACCTAGAAGCCAAGAGAAACATACGTGGTAAATTTCAAGTTTGTAGACTTTACGGTTCTGGAGATTTTGTGATTAATGTGTGAGTGGTTTTCACTTTTATGTATAGAGATTCCAGTTCTCAGGCCTGGATTTAGCACTCCGACAAATCAGCCATCAACAGACACATAGACATGAATGACATTTATAGACTACGCAGAAGAGACAATCAACCAGCCCAAAAGAGAATGAAAAAGACTCTCCACCCGTAACCAGCAACCAGATCAGCATAGATTAAACTTCAAGGCTAACATCAGACCAACATCACTTAACAACTGTGGTCAGAAAGGTGGGAAGGGAACAGCATTCCGTGCGCCTTTGGCATTGAGTCATGCCGGCCACATGACCACGGAGACGTCTCCGGACAGCGCTGGCTCTTCGGATTTGAAACTGAGATGAGCAGCGCCCCCTAGAGTCGGGAACGACTAGCACATATGTGCGAGGGGAACCTTTACCTTTACCTTACTGTGGACAATCTTCTGTGTTTTAAAGTGCGGGTCTGCAATCATTTCTCAAGACTATGCAAAAGACACCATCAACCCAAAAGGGAACAAAAAGACTCCAGCACAGATTAACTCCAAGGTTAATGGAGAACGTAAACTGACAGCACACCGCACTGATGACGTTACCTAGTTGGGTACTGAAACAAGCAAGAAAACAATTTTTCCCTCGGATAAGGAAGTGTTGATGTAATGTGATTCTATCCACCAGCCAGAGTTAGATTTTCTGTTTTAAACGATAACACGGGGTGAATTTCATCCCGCTCTCCCTATCCTCTCCCACTTATTAAAACCCAAATTCATAGCCCATTTTATCACGCCGTCCTCAACGTGCTCCTCTTATTAACGCGTTCCAACGTTAACAAAAGCTTGTACATTTTCGCAATTCCATGTTCATCGTTTGTACATAATTCATTCTTCCATTGCTCGAGCCCCCATTATCCTTTTATCCGTATTAATCTTTCTCTTAATTGTGCATATGAAAATCATCGGAAAGGATATTCCTCTACGGGCATTGTTCTCTTGACTTCAATTCTTAAGTCCTCCCCCTTCCTTTGTGAATAAATCTTGATCTGTTGCCCATTTTTATCTGCTGTGGCTTTTTTTTTTCACCCCCCTCCATCCCCCGAAGTCATCTTCCAATGGTTTAATACAAATATTAAAAAGCAGCAGGAGATGGAAGGAAATAAAACCTGTAGCATAATCCGCCAACATCAAAAAGACTCAGGTCCTTGTATTTCCTAGGAGTCCCCACCCAAGTAGGAAACAAAAAATAGAACACAGAACATAGAATATCAGAGTTGGAGGGGACTTTAGAGATCTACTAGCCTAACCCCCTATACCAGAGATAGCTAACCTTTTTGGCACCGAATGCCGAAACTGGAGTGTATATGTGTGTGCGCACCAAAGCACCAGAACCCAGAAGAGAGCAGCTGGCAACCGCGCACATGCTCACAAAGAAGGTTCACCATCATAGTGTTCGAACCTGGGGAGGACAATGGGCCAGTCCTGGAGTCTGGGGAAGACCCGGATGAGGGTTCTGCGTCGGAGGCAGAGATGGGGCCAGGGCCATTTGGGAGCGATGTGTGGACTCCGGAGCGTCCAGAGGCGGACAGCAAAGACGCAGAGGAACAGGAGGAGCCTGTTCCTAGTGCACGCATGTGAAGAGCTGCCAGGAGGCAAGAGCAGCTAAAGCAAAAGGGACGACTCGGGAGTAAGGCCAAGAGATGATTGGCCCCTCCCATAAGGCTTAAAAGAGAAAAAAAGGCACTTGGGCCATCTTGCAGGAAAGCAACGTTGCTAACTCTGTTTCCAGTCGGCATCTCTTTTTTGTTTCTGAACTCCGTGGGGCTTTGCCAAGTAAGGCCTTTGACAGGGTGTCAAAGAAGATAAAGGTGGTGATGATCTCGAAGGACTTTTTCCGAAGGACTTGTTTTGCAACTAATTGGGAATCAGCTGGGAATGAACGTAATTCTCAGCTGTTACAATAAAATAGGTTTGTTTGGGACTAATTGTGTCTTGTAGTGACTCAGTAAGCCTAGGACACAACACTTCCAAAGACTCCAGCTCAGGCTCTCCCTCAATCTCCTCCTCGTCTGTCTCTGCTGCTAGCTCCACTGGCAGCCGATGGGCCACAACAGCAGGTTAGTCCCTTTCCTGACCATCCCATCCAATATAACATTTGGGCATTTGCACCAAATGAATCCAATGAACAACCAGAAGATGCTTTGACGTAGCCATGCAGCCTTCTAGAAGACACGGTGATCTGTCCCCCTCTACAGATACCCACAAAAACACAGCCAGACGAGGGTTAAAGAAGCACTTGGCACACACCACAGTTCTTATCTCTAACTTGGCAGTGATATGCACACCGTCTGCCAAGTACTTTAATAGTTCACAGAAAGAAAATCACATACGTAGCTTTGCCAAAATCCGTTCTTTTAGCTCCAATGACTACCAGATTGAGTTTTTGTTCGTCACAGAGATCATTAACCACCACCCTGTCTTATATAGTCTCTGGGTATGGTCCAGTGACTCATTGGTCCTGTGACTCAAGTCCAGTGACTCAGGTCTATTCCCTCGTACGTCTCCTCAGCTGCTGTAAGCGCTTATCTCGCCTTCTTTGACATGCGTCCAGGAATGACGTCTCTCCCTCACTCTCATCTGAGACACCTGTTTCCCCACTACTTTGCTCTCTTTCAGCTGGCACCTGAGACGGTGCCAGAGGGGGGGGCTGGGAGATCTGGCTGGCTCCTCTTCCTCATGCTCAGAGCTTCCTGCCTCCAATGGGATAAGCTCAGAGGACGGGGCCACAACACACGGCTGCTTTCATGCTCCATTGAATTTTGTTTAGGCAATCTCCTTTTCAAATACAGGTTGTCCTCGACTTACAACAGCTCATTTAGTGACCCTTCGAAGTTGCAACGGCATTGGAAAAAAAGTGACTTTAGCACCATGTTTCACACTTATGACCGTCGCACCATCCCCCACCGTCACACGGTCAAAATTCAGATGCTTGGCCACTGACTCATATTTATGACTGTTGCAGTGTCCCGGGGGGAACCCTTTTGCAACCTTTCTAACAAGTGAAGTCAATGGGGGGGAACCAGATTCGCTTAACAACCTTGCGACTTACTTAACAACCACAGTGATCCACTTAATGATGGTAGCAAGAAAGATTGTAAAGTGGGGCAAAGCTCCCTGAACAAATGTCTCGCTTAGCCATTTTGGGCTCGATTGTGATTGTAAGTCGAGCAATACTGTATATTACCCTGTCGTGCAGCAACATGAGGTCTGCCCAGTGGTGGGTTTGGCCCAGTTCTCCCGAGCTGATAGCGGTGACGATATAATGTCACCGAACCGATTCTGCTCCCCACCCCCACCCCGTGCCCCCCCCACCCCCCACGTTATTCTTATCTTTTATTTGGCCCAACCCCCAATCTATTGCTGCCTCCTGAGTCCTAGCTGATGGCTAGAGGGAAAAAAACCTGTTTAAACTCTTGCGACAGGGCTTCAAAGGGCCGCCCTACAGCTGATCAGTGTTAAAAGAAAATAAATGGGTAGACTGGTGCCTGCAAAAATACATTAGTAGATCAGTGCCTGCAAAAAATAAATGGGTAGATTGGTACAGCTCTGCAAGCAGTTAAAAGCCTGGTAGACCAGTACCTCTGCTAAATCCTAAATAATTGTCACATGACCATCAAGCCATGCCCACAAAATAAGCCATGCCCCCAGAACCGGTAGCAAAAAAAATTAGAACCCACCCCTGGGTCTTCCACAATGTAGATGTAGAAATGTTAACTAAATTCCATTACAAAATTCAGAACCCATTTGCACAGCAGAAGATGAATTACTATTACGCAGAGTCCTTAAAAACCAGGAGTAACGTTTCTGAAAAATAGGCCTGTGTGTGTTTACCAATAACCACCTCTCTCTCACACACAAAATACATCCCCAAAAATAAAGAATTCTTGCTAAAGGGATTAAGAAAGGCAAGGGAACAGGATAATGAGTGGAATAACATGGTCTAATCTGTCACAAAATGTCAATATTTCAATAAATGCGCACCGGATGATCGTTATATTTAATTAGTCTCTCTCTCTCCTTCTATTCCTCCTCGCAAGCTATAAATCAAGAAGAAGACGAATTGCCAACTTTTGCAAAACACCTGTGTACTGATTTATCAAAAGTAAGATAAATCCACGGAATAATATGTTTTGGAGAGATAAAGAAAACATATCAAAACAGCTTGACTTCTTTGGCTAATGCCATTTAATACTAGGCATAGGTGATCTTTCGAGTTCGATCCCAGGTAGAGGCAGATATTTCTCTCTCTCTAGGCACACTGAGAATGTATCTACTGAACAAAACTCCTCAGTGGCAACGGGAAGGGCATCCGGCCAATAAATACTCAGCTCCATTCAGTTGCCCAGATTCCACCCCACAAGAGATTATGGAGTCATTAAAAGAAGATGATGGATGATCTCTTTTTTTTCCCCCAATTTGTAATTTCTTCCCAGAGTTCACCAGCGATCCGTGGCGGTATTCAGCTGGTTCGGACTGATTTTGGTGAACCGGTAGCGGTGATCGCGGGTGGGCCGGCCCACTTTTCCTGGTGCTATGCCGTCCTATGTAGCCACGTTTTCAAGGCCAGGCACATGGACAGAAGGCATGTGCATGAGTAAAGCGCATACGTGGAAGCTGTGTGCATCAGGGGTGAAATGTGAAATTTGTTACACTTATCAGGAGGTGCACTTATGCACGCCTCCTCTACGGACCACTTAAGTATGAAGTAAGGTCCACGGAAGCCCATTTGTGACTGAAACTGTGAAAATTTGTGGCTGAGACAAGTATCAGGTAGGGAATTCCAGCCTTTGACAACTCCGTTACAGAAGTCGTATTTTTTTTACAGTCAAGTTTAGAACGATTTGCATTGAGTTTAAAGCGGTTATTCGCACACGTACTATTATTGTGATTAAAACAGAAGAAGTCATTTACAGGTAAAAGCATCACGATGTACAATTTTTATTTATTTATTTATTTTATTTATTTTGTTTCAATTTATAAACCGCCCTTCTCCTCGCGGACTCAGGGCAGTGAACAGCCAGAATAAAACATTATATAAAATTTAAAACGATTTTAAAAAATATTACATAATTTCAGCCGACAATTAAAACAATCCAATTTAAAATCAGTTCCAATTTAAGACAGAGGATGGGATCAAGTCAGTCCGGCTAAATGAAACAAGTGGGTTTTAAGGGCCCGACGAAAAGTCTGGAGGTCTGATATCCTGCGTATCTCCTGGGGTAGGTCATTCCAGAGGGCGGCCGCCGCCACAGAGAAGGCTCTCCCCTTGGGAGTCGCCAGCCGACAATGTCTGGCCGACAGCACCCTGAGGAGGCCCTCTCTGTGTGGCCGATGGGAGGCTATTGATGGCAGAAGGCAGTCTCGCAAATACCCCGGCCCTAAGCCATGAAGTGCTTTAAAGATGGTCACCAACACCGTGAAGCACACCCGGAAGTCCACCGGGAGCCAGTGCTGCTCGCGCAGAAGAGGTATCACATGGGAGCGCCCCGTCGCTCCCATAATCCCACGCGCGGCCGCATTCTGGACCAGTTGGAGCTGGTCCAGAATGCAATACCTAGGTCTGACTCAGTGGTGAAATTCAAATTTTTTTTTTACTACCGGTTCTGTGGGCGTGGCTTGATGGGCATGGCAGGGGAAGGATACTGCAAAATCTCCATTCCCACCCCACTCCTGGGGGAAGGATATTGCAAAATCTCCAATCCCACTCCACTCTGGGACCAGCCAGAGGTGGTATTTGCCGGTTCTCCGAACTACTCAAAATTTCCGCTACCGGTTCTCCAGAACCTGTCAGAACCTGCTAGATTTCACCCCTGCTCTGACCGCAAGTGCGCAGTTCTAAGTTATCCAAGCCAAGTTACCTTCGGGATCGCCTTCTGCCACCAATAGCCTCTCACCATCCAGTCCATTCCCATAGAGAGGGGCTCCTCAGGGTGCCGTCGGTCAAACTGTATCGACTGGCGGCCCCCAGGGGGAGAGCCTTTTCTGTGGGGGCACCTGCCATCTGGAATGAGCTCCCCCCTGAGATAAGGAGGTTACAGGACCTACGTACCTTCCGCCACGCCTTAAAAACGTTCTTATTCCAACAGGCTGGTCTGGCTTGAACCTCCTCTGTATACTGCATTTTTAAAACGTTTTACACAATTGGATTTTTAAATTGTTTTCTAGCCTAATTATTTAATTTATTTTAAACAATTTTTAACTTTTATATGCTACTGTATTTTACCTTGGCTGTTCACCGCCCTGAGTCCCGTCTGGGAGTCGGGCAGTATACAAATTCGATTAATAAATACACCGAGAATTCCGAGCCTAATAGCCTAGTAGTTCTGTGTAAACACCAACATCAAGTCCTTCCTGCACAGTGAAAAAAGCATCTTTCTTGTTGTTTACAGTGCATTAAACATAGAGTTAAGAAATCAGTCAAAACAGCTTAATGGCAAGTGGCTTAATGGCAAGAATTATTCACTGAAACCCACAGCTATTCATTAAACCTCCCACATTCTTAAGTGTCTAACAACTACGTTTACAGCAGGCAACTTTAATTTTTCCCCCCTTTTAACTTTACTATTATTAACCATTGCAAAGGCTGATTCATACCTCGGTGAGGGTGCATATTTTGGAAATGCAATAATAGCCAATATTGTCCATGGTCAGCAGATTAAACATAGCCGTCAACTCTAATTATAGTAATAGAGATGGAAAGGACCTTCATCTACTCCAACTCCCTGCTCAGGCAGGAGATCTACGTATGAATTCAGACAAATAGTTGTCCAATCTTAAAAGCCCCCAAAGCCAAACAATAAAGAGCCTGGATAGCTCAGCAGACTAAAAGCATTGTGATTAATACCAGCTGTCTGCAATTACTTCAAGTTCGAATCTCACCAGGCTCGAGGTTGACTCAGCCTTCCATCCTTTCTAAGGTAGGTAAAATGAGGATCCAATTTGTGGAGGCAATAAGCTGACTTTGTATAAATATACAAAAGTATGAAGGCTATTGCTTAATGCATTGTAAGCCGCCCTGAGTCTCCGGAGAAGGGTGGCATATAAATCAAATGTAAAAAAACAAAAAAAAAAACTAGATAGCATCGTCAGGGCTATTGGTGACAGGACAGGATAGGATAGGATAGGATTAGGATAGGATTAGGATAGAATAGCAATAGCATTCAGATTTAGTGCTTCACAGTGCATTTACAACCCTCTCTACGCAGTTTACAGAGTCAGCCTTTTGCCCCAAACAATCTGGCTCCTCATTTTCCCCACCTCGGAAGGACGGAAGGCTGAGTCAACCTTGAGCCTGGTGAGATTCGAACTGCTGAACGGTAGCTAGCAATCAGCTGAAGTAGCCTGCGGTACTGCACATGAATCACTGCACCATCTTGGATAGAATGGAATGGAATGGAATGGAATGGAATGGAATGGAATGGAATGGAATGGAATGGAATAATAGAATAGAATAGAATAGAATAGAATAGAATAGAATAGAATAGAATAGAATAGAATAGAATAGAATAGAATAGAATAGAATAGAATAGAACAGAACAGAACAGAACAGAACAGAACAGAACAGAACAGAACAGAATAGAATAGAATAGAATAGAATAGAATAGAATAGAATAGAATAGAACAGAATGAAGAATTAGAGTGGAGTGGAGTGGAGTGGAATGGAATGGAATGGAATAGAACAGAATAAATATTGGAATGGAATAAATATTGGAATAGAATAGAATAATAGAATAGAATAGAATTAGAATAGAATAGAATAGAATAGAATAGAATAGAATAGAATAGAATAGAATAGAATAGAATAGAATAGAATAGAATAGAATGGAATGGAATGGAATGGAATGGAATGGAATGGAATGGAATAGAATAGAATAGAATAGAATAGAATAGAATAGAATAGAATAGAATAGAATAGAATAGAATAGAATAGAATAGAATAGAATTTGAACAGAGTGGAGTGGAGTAGAGTAGAGTAGAGTAGAGTAGAATATGAAATGAGGTAGAGTGAAGTGGAGTGGAGTGGAGTGGGGTGGGGTGGGGTGGGGTGGAGTGGAGTGGAGTGGAGTGGAGTGGAGTGGAGTGGAATGGAATGGAATGGAATGGAATGGAATAGAATAGAATAGAATAGAATAGAATAGAATAGAATAGAATAGAATAGAATAGAATAGAATAGAATAGAATAGAATAGAATAATTGGAAGTGAATTTGTGTTGGGAGGTTCTAGTCCAGCCCCCTCCAATTGTGGTCGTAAGTCAGGGATGACCTGTATTAAGACCTGACATCCAGGCCTATACCTATGCCACAAAACGTGCCATGCCCATTTTGTCACTGGCCTTCCTCCCACCTACAGCCTTCAGTGCTGTCTTCATGAAGTTGTGATATTTTGTTTTCCAAAGAAGGAAGGAAGATCACTGGGGTTCCCAAGATAACCTCAATTTCTTCAACTACGCAGGGATTTTTTTTTCTCCCAGTCTTAATTAAAAAATATTTCATAAGCAAAAATGCCAGGGAGAACTCACAATCGTGTTAAGCGTTCCATCCCCTGCCCGTTTCTAATCACTCCTCGGGGTTTGTTCTCATACACAGCATTTTGCGCTGTTAGGAAAAATTTGTCCGGTGGGAACTTGGATCCATTTTGGAACGTAGTGCTTCGGAAGAAACGGGTTGCAAAAATATATGAGGGGGAAAAAAACTGAGAAAAATATAACAATCTTTGCAATAACGGAGAATATATGCAGCTCAGGGGTCAGCTGTAAGCACCTCAAAGACACCCCGAAAGAGTCTTTCCTTTTAATCTGTATCACTTTATCTTTATCACTTTATCGAACCACAGGTGGCACATGGAGCCATATCGGTGGGCACATGAGCTTAGCTCCAGCATGAATGTGTGTGCCAGGCAGCTGATTTTCAGGCCTTCTGGGCCCACCAGAAGTTGGGAAATGGGCTGTTTCTGGCCTCCGGAGGGCCTCGGGGAGTGAGAAAGGCCGTTTTTGCCCTCCCCAGGCTCCTAGAAAGGCTCTGGAGCCTGAGGAGAGTGAAAAATGGGCCTACCAGGCCCACCATGTCATCGCATACTGAAAGTGGGGGGACCGTGAGGACTCATGCACAGGGGTGTGGGGCACATAGAATTATGGGTGTGGGATAAATGGTACTATTGGCTCAGGGTTACCAGAGAAAAAAATACAAGTAGAAAACAGAGGAGTAGTAGAATTGTAATTCACCACATACCCATGGTTGGATCTTTACCTATAGAGATATCTAGTACAAAAAGATGTCTTAGTAAGATGAAGATTAGACGAGGTTAAAGAGGTAAAAATGAACCCGTGTGTTAAGATCTATGGGAATATGTAATATTGGGTAAATAGATATATCACTATGAACCAAGGCTTCAAATGATTGAATATATATAATGTTTTAATGTATAATGTAGTTTTTTTTCTTTTTGTTTTCTGTTGTGTTTATTATACATATTGTGTGTGATTTATTATTTGTTAATGAACTTTATAAAAAAAAATTTTTTTAAAAAGAATTATGGGTGTGGGCACGCACGCACACAACCCCCCCTGCATTCCCCCCACTTTTGGCACGCGATGGCAAAAAGGTTCGCCATCCCTGTCTTAGGAGTTTCTATTATTAGTAAAAAGTAAAAAGCTGAGGGTAGATTTTTAATGCCTTATTTTACTGCGCCAAAGGAGTCGGAAGTCAATGCCTTTATTTTATTTCTTTTCTTTTTCCCTTCCTTTCCCTCCACTATCCCCTGCCCTTTTCCCTTTCCTAATTTCCCTAATACTTCCTCTTGTACTCTCTTTGCAGGCCATGTTATAAATTAATGAAACTATTTTTAAAAAAAAAAAGAGTTTTATTATTATTTTTTTATTAATCATATTTCTATGCCGCCCACTCTCCGAGGACCCTGGGCAGCTTACAACAATTGACAGTATACTAAATAGCATCGTCCTCCTTTAATGTCTGCCTGTTTTATTAAAGACCGTAAAGATCACGAAAAGGAAGAAAAAATTCCACCAAGGGTTCAAAATTCTGGTATGGAAGGGGAAATGATTATTTAGAAGACACACACACATATAAACGCACACGCAGACACACACATATTTATGTGTTGGTATCAGTGGTGGGTTTCAAAATTTTTTACTACCGGTTCTGTGAGTGTGGCTTGGTGGGCGTGGCATGGCTTGGTGGGCGTGGCAGGGGAAGGATACTGTAAAATCTCCATTCCTACCCCACTCCAGAGGAAGGATACTGTAAAATCCCCATTTCCTCCTGATCAGCTGGGATTTGGAAGGCAGAGAATAGATGGGGGCGGAGCCAGTCAGAATTTTTACTACCGGTTCTCCGAATTACTCAAAATTTCCTCTACCAGTTCTCCAGAACTGGCCAGAACCTGCTGAAACCCACGTCTGATTGGTATCAGTGGTGGGTTTCAGATATTGTTAGCACCGGTTCGCCTCGCGTGTGCACTTTCCTCCATACGCCTGGCCTCGAAAACATAGGACGGCATAGTGCCAGGGAGGGTAAGGGGACCACCCACAATCTCCACTACTGGTTCGGGCAAACTTGTCTGAACCGGCCAAATCCTACCTCTGGTTGGTATGCGCGCACTAACATGGAATCAAATGTTAGGATTCTATAATACATAGAGGGTTTTTTTTAAAATATGAAACTTTCTCTTCCTTACCGACTAATTTTTTTGCCTCTGCTTGAAAATGCCTGTACTTCTCCAAGCAGAAAAATTCAAACTGAATGAAAGAAAATCATAAATAACCGTTTCGTAACACTTATTTCCTGGTTGGCTGGTTTTCGTCCTCTCCTTCTTTGTCTCTCTCTCTCTCTGTTTATAAGATCTCCTGTCCCCCAACATAGACCCATTTAGCCTAAATGTTTGTTGGCCGTGTTATTTCTATGTTTTGGGGAGGGGGGGGGGGCAACAAATAATGCGTGAGGCTATTTTGTCTAGGGAAAAACACAACGAATAGAGCAAACTCGTGGCTGTTTGTTTATTTAGTTATCTGCCACCATTCAGAGTTTTAAATCTATGAATCACGAAGAGAAACCCTTTAGTTAAAAGTTAACGGTAAGCAGCAGTAACTTTTGGCAGCTCCATTCCCCCCACCCCCACCCCCAGCTAGGAAATTTGATAAATGGGTTATAGAATCCCCACAATAAATTCTAAAAATCAAACTCTACAGCATTTGTATTCCAGCGATAACTGTTTCAGCCAGTAAAGGAGTTGGAGTATGTTATCGTTTTATCTCTTCTTGTAAACCATCCTTTTCTCAAGGAGACCCAAGGCAATATAAAGGCAATATATTATATTATATTATATATAATATAATATACTACTTTTTCATAATGGCCCTTTTGAGATTGAAAATGCTCAGCTGCCCTCCAGAGTCACCAATGCTTGTGGTCCAGCTCCCTCAACAGGATTCATTTAAAGAGCTATTCATTGGCAAGGAACAGACAGAACATTTTCTAAGGGCGGCATATAAATTTAATTAAAAGTAATTTCTAACCACTGTCCATTTTCTTAAGTGCACATAGCTTCCCTACTTAATACCATATTTCCCCGAAAATAAGACCTCCCCGGATAATAAACCCAATCAGGCTTTTGAACGCATGTGCTAAAATAAGGCCCTCCTCCGAAAATAAGCCCTCCCCAAAAATATTTAAATGTATGCGCAGCCGATCTCTGCCATTTCCTCTGGTTAGGGTTAGAGAGACAGAGTTGGAAATCAGATAATTGCTTAACGCATTGTAAGCCGCCCTGAGTCTCCGGAGAAGAGCGGCATATAAATCTAATTAAAAATAAAAAATAACAATTAATTTTTTTAAAAAAAAAGATAAGATGACAAGAGGAGCCACGTCTTGCTTCACACGCCCCAAAATAATAAGACCTCCCTGAAAATAAGGCCAAGTGCTTATTTCGGGGTTCAAAAAAATATAAGACAGGGTCTTATTTTCGGGGAAACACGGTAGTGACTGGGTTTTATTGCATAAAAATACACCAAGTTGACTTAATTTATTATTTACTGTTTATGAAATATATTTACATGTATCTTAATCTGTTCACTGCCCTGAGTCCTTTGGGAGAAGGGCGGTATAGAAATCTAATAAATAATAATAAAATAATAATAATAATAAACAGCAGTGTTACCGTTTCCCTTGCTTGAATGATGTTCCTAATTAGATGTGACTCTTCGGCTTTGAAACGGGGATGAGCACCGCCCCCTAGAGTCAGGAACGACTAGCATATATGTGTGACGGGAATCTTTACCTTTATATAGTATTTCATCAAGAGCCTGGTAGCTCAGCAGACTAAAAGCATTGTGATTTACACCAGCTGTCTGCAATTACTGTTAAGTTCGAATCTCACCAGGCTCAAGGATGACTCAGCCTTCCATCCTTTCTAAGGTAGGTCAGTTGAGGACCCAGTTTGTGGGGGAAATAAGCTGACTTTGTATAAATATACAAAAAGTATGAAGGCTATTGCTTAACACATTGTAAGCCGCCCTGAGTCTCCGGAGAAGGGCGGCATATAAATCATTTTTTTTTAAAAAAAATCGAGAACGGGGTCTTTTTTCCTGAACATTTCTAATATTATAGGAAATAAAAATTTTAAAAAATGCTGTAATTGTCTTTTAAAGCATCCATTCTTGCTTAGCTGACAAAGGTATCATGTTGAACTGCGTGAAATTCAAATCTCTTGCTTCTTGTCTATTCCAAAGGGAAGCTACTCTGTGTGATCTTTCGAAATACATTGCCTTATCAATTTTCTGCAGAATTATTTATAGCAATGATAATGTTACTTCGCTGCAAAATTCTACAGCGCAGCGAATTTTCGATTTGCTAGAAACTTTTTCACATGACGAATAGATCATCAGTTGGTCTCAGTTCCAAACCCAAACACAAGCAAACAGCTTCTTTTTTTAAAAAAAATAATAATAATAAAATTGCATTTTACAGAACCCTCTGCAAAATTAGCCTATGCTGCATCTCAAAACAAATATTCTTTCTTTTAACTATGAGATCAATATTTATACATCCCACCATAAATTCCATTTGCTTTTAGATTTATGATACGTATTAAGTTTCGATTGCTGTTCGTATCGTTAAAAAGCAGGCAATTTTGACTGTAATCTGCCATGCATTTTTAAACAGTGACCTAGGATATAAACCTCAATAATAAAAACGCTAGAGAGCATATTCTCCTTGACTTTTTTACCTGAATGCAACACAGCTCAATTTCCTAGCCAAGCTTTTAAAAAATTTATATCCAAGCACAGTGCAAAGGACTCTTTGCGATGAAAAATTGAAGTCTTCGCTTTTCTCGTTTCCTTTGTATCTTATATCCTAATTAGTCCCTTTTCTCATAGCTAAATATGTTTACACGCCTATGATCTTTAACTCCAATTACTGACATTGGACGTCACATTTCTTTATATTTATGGTAAGGATCAGCAGTTGAGTGACCCTGGATCAAATCCAGGGCTGGATTTTGAGCTGGAAGTGTCAAAAATGTGCAGAAAATGTCACCTTTCTGGTAACAAGACTTGCAAACAGGACATTTTCAATGCATTGGTTTCCAATTCTTTCCTGGCTTTCCGACAGCTAATTGCTCATCAAGACTTGATGGGTTCCTGCTTTTTTACTGTATTTTATTATTATTTATTGCAGTCATCACTGTCATCATAAAAGTTGGCTTAGTCACATTTAGCGAATGGGTATTTTAAAATCTTAGTTAATGTAATGAACGTGGAAAAGATGAAGAAGCTGAAGCAAGAGAATATTTGTAGCTCAGGGTTGAAATGAGGAGTCCTTGGTGTGCTCTGAACTTGGAGGGAGGGAGGGAGGCAAGAAGGAAGGAAGGAAGGAGACACAAAGGGGTGGGGTGGGGTGGGGGAAGGAAGGAAGGGAAGAATGGAAGAAAAGAAGGAAAGAAAGAAAAAGAAGGAAGGAAAGAGACACAAAGGGAAGGGGAGGAGAGGGGTGGGGTGGGAAGGGAAGGAAGGAAGGAAAGAAGGGAAGAAAAGAAGAAGGAAAGAAAGAAAAAGAAAGAAGGAAGGAAGGAGACACAAAGGGAAGGGGAAGAGAGGGGTGGGGTGGGGAGGGAAGGAAGGAAGGAAGAGAAGAAGGGAAGAAGGGAAGAAAAAAGAAAGAAGGAAGGAAGGAGACACAAAGGGAAGGGGAGGAGTGGGGTGGGGTGGGGAGGGAAGGAAGGAAGGGAAGAAGGGAAGAAGAGAAGGAAAGAAAGAGAAAGAAGGAAGGAAGGAAGGAAAGAAGGAAGGAAGGAAGGAAGGAAGGAAGGAAGGAAGGAAGGAAGGAAGGAAGGAAGGAAGGAAGGAAGGAGACACAAAGTGAAGGGGAGGAGAGGGGGTGGCATGGGGAAGGGAAGGAAGAAAGGAAGGAAGGAAAGGAAGAAGAGAAGAAGAGAAGAATGAAAGAAAGAAAAAGGAAGGAAGGAAGGAAGGAAGGAAAGAAGGAAGGAAGGAAGGAAGGAAGGAAGGAAGGAAGGAAGGAAGGAAGGAAGGAAGGAGACAGAAAAGGAAGGGAAGGGAGGGAGGGGGAAGGAGGGAAGGGAAGCTCAGAAGAAGCTCAGAAGAAGCTGAAGAGCTTTTTCGCTTCTCATCCCAGAGCTGAAGAAGCTTCTTGGGATAAGAAGCGAAACCTCTTCAAAGAAAAACCGGAAAGTCTAATTGCCTCTTGAAAAAGCACCTTTGGGAAAACCAACACATTTCAAAACTTCAAGGATTCACCCGTACTTCATACAAACTCTCTTCATACCAAAGGATCACAGGAAACGATTTAACAAACCAAAGCAAATGAATATTACTATGTACCATCCCCACTTGAAAAATATGAGCTACACAATATTGGATAATAAAAATATGTAATTTCATGTTTCTTCTTTAGTTAGTTAGTTAGTTAGTTAGTTAGTTAGTTAGTTAGTTAATTTATTAAATGTGTATACCGCCCTTCTCCTGACGGACTCAGGGCGGTGAACAGCCAAACATTAAAATACAAGCAATATAAAAGTTAAAATAATCTAAAACATAATTAAATCCGATTCTGTCACATTAAAATCAGGGAATAATGAACTGTTTCCCATAGACCGATGCAACACTTGGTTTTTACAATTGAAAGAAACAGAAATACGCAACGATATAAATCATTGCGATTTGCCACAGTCTGGATGTCTTCATATAGTTATCCTGTTTCCCCGAAAATAAGACATCCCCTGATAATAAGCCCAATCGGGCTTTTGAGCGCATGTGTTAAAATATGCCTTCCCCTGAAAATAGGCCCTCCCTGAAAATATTTAAACACAGAGCAGGAAATCAGGTAAAACAGCAGGAGCGGTCCTGTCTTGCTCCCTGCGCTCCAAAATAATAAGACCTCCCCGAAAATAAGGCCAAGTGCTTATTTCAGGGTTCAAAAAAATATAAGACAGGGTCTTATTTTCAGGGAAACACAGTAGGAAAAAATTGGGCCGATTTTTTTTTTTTAAAGAGAAAGCATGCCATTCAAATCTCTGTGGGATTTAACCGTGGCCTTTAGCTTGAGGAGAAAACAAAATAAAATAACCGTCATATTTTTCCCTAATCAACATTGCAATATTAATAAGCCTAGCTGGGGGTCTAGAGAGCATTGAACACTCACAGCAGGCAATGGAACTGTCGTTCCATTTAGCCTAAAAATTCACTTTTTAGAAATAAAGGAACGGACATTGCAAATTGCCAATCAGAAAAAAAAGGCAGTGCAGAGTAACCGAACCCCAAATTAAAGGGCAAAACAGATACTCTTTAAATTATCTAAGATTAAAACATGACACTTTTCTGCATTATCTTTGAAGCGGAACAAGGGGTGGGGAGAAAAACCCACCAAACTATGTACTGGTACAGAAGACTAATCTTTTTTAATACCTCCAATTATTCTAAAAGCATTTAACTTTTATTGAAGAAGAAGAATTATTTTGCAAAAGTATTAGGAAATAATTAAAGCCACTTCATTACGATGCAGCTGAAAGGAAACTACAGCCAATTATTATTACTACAACTGTTAGTAGCTACAATACGGTAGAAGATGCAAAATAAGAAAATGGACTTGCTCGGAAGTTGATTATGCATAAGAGAAACTGCTTTTTTTTTTACTAACTTACTTCTCTATAGGTTGCAGAAATTATTCTGTATAATAAACATTAATGTGTTCCTTAAAGTTTTAATCTTCTTTTCCGCGTTTAAAAAACAAAACAAAAACAAATCACAAACTTAAAATTGCAATTAAAAGCAATTTTACAATAAATTGAAAAGAATTTACAGCTGTAATAATTCAATAAAAAAAAACAACATCCTTAAAACCATAAATAGTTTAATAACTAAAATGTATGGCATTGAGAAACCGAAACAGATGAAAAATGTGACTTTAAAAAAATATTAGAATGTGCAGAAATGAATAGATTAACACTTAGAATTAAGGAAAAGGAACAAATTGAATGTTTTCTGATGTGGGATTTATTTTAACAATGGTTAGCTAACAAAAAGGGAGCCTGAGTAGCGTAGGGGAGTAATGCCTCCTACAAAGGCAGCATTTAAGATCCAGCTGCCTGCAATTACTTGCGAGTTCAATCCCAGCCAGGCTCAAGGTCGACTCAGCCTTCCATCCTTTATAAGGTGGGTAAATTGAGGACCCAGTTTGTTGGGGGCAATAAGCCGACTTTGTATAAATATAAATATACAAAAGTATGAAGGCTATTGCTTAACGCACTGTAAGCCGCCCTGAGTCTCCGGAGAAGGGCGGCATATAAATCAAATTTTAAAAAACAACAAAACAGAACTTAGAAACATGGAAATATAAGAAAAGGATGAATGAAACAAGGGAGGTTTGTTAAGATAGAAAAGTAAATATTATGATTATGATTATTTTTATTATTATAGAATGAATATCAATGTAATGAACATTGTTGTAAATACAAGGATTATTTTTCAAAATTCTTTGTACCCAGACAACATACTGTTTAATTGAAAATGAAATTTTTATGTTTAAAAAATAAATTAAAAACTTTTATGGAGGGTGAAAACTGCTTCCCCCAGGGTCTGGAGGCCATCTGATGGCCGGAAACAGGCCCATTTCTGGACTTCCGGAAGCTCCAATAGGCCCATTCCTTCCCAGACCCTCCACATGGCCCCTGCACTTATCTGGAATGATGAACGGGCCGCGTGGAGACTCCTGGGAAGGGAGGGGAGGTGTGGGAGGAGTGGGGAAGGTGGGGTTGGTGTCGCCAGCCAGGGGTGGCATTTATGCGTTTGCCAAACCCTGATAATCCTTGGCTAGAGGATGGCCCGAACCCTCAGGAACTCACCCCTGGGAATAACCATCCATTCTAATGCACGCATACTGATATACTGCCTAAAAACTATATTTTATATATAAAGGAGGGAATAAAGCATCTTAGCAGCTATGCCACTTCACAAGAAATGGGTTTATTTAAAAAATAAACGGCTTTATTTTTCAACAGCTGCATTTTGAAATCACTACAATCTAAGTCTAAGGAAGCAAACTCCGAGTTATGAATTCACGTAACAAAAGTTTTAGACAGATTCTGTCAGGCTGCAACTGGAGGCAACATAATGTAAAAACCGGAGTAAAATCGTTGCTGAATATAAAGCAATATTTAAAAGAATTATATTCCTTAACGTCCTCATGGTATTTATTTATGACGCTGCAGATTTTTTTTTTTACCCCAGAATATAACTCACCAAAACCAATCTCTATTTATGATGCTATTAGCTAGTTGTCAACTATGGCTATAGTAATTCGCCTAAATTTAAACCGATAAATCCCTAGTTAATTGGTACTATTGAATTCCTGGGCTCATTTCGTATTTATGAAAGAGGTGAATTCAAAACCCCAGTGAGAAGAGCCAATGCTAAAAAATCATCATCGTCTTTTAATGACCCCATAATTCCTTGCAGGGTGGAGTCTGGGCAACTGAATGGAGCGGAGTGTTTACTGGCCAGATGCCTTTCCTGTCACCAATGCAGAGTTATATTCCCATTCAGTCATATTCTCATTGTGCCCAGAGAGAGAAATATCTGCCTCTACATAGGATTGAACTCACAGCCTCCTGATTGTGAGGCAAGAGTTCCACCTCTAGGCCATCGCACCACTAGTCAATGCTAAAAATACACCTAGGGAAATCTAGTTTGCCGTAATCTCTGCCATCAAAAACCGAAGTCCCATTTCCACCGTACCATTGAAGGCCAAACGTAGATATTAAATTGTAGACTGTTTTGCTCTTGATATAAGAAGGCACAGATAGGATATTTTAGAGGTTACAACAACCCAGGTAGCCCTCAAATTACAACAGTTAGTTTAATGACGGTTCAGAGTCAACAACGGCACAGAAGGAAGCGACTTATGACCGTTTCTCACACTTACAACTTTAGATCAGCTAATTGCTAATCCAAATGGTAATATACAGGGACTTCAATGACTGTTCAAAGTTAGAACGGCACTGGGAAATGTGACCTATGACCTTTTTTTCACAGGTACGCCCATGGTCACGTGGTCACAGGTGCAATTTTTCTTCTTTTTTGATAGTCATAATTGGGTCTTGGGGAAGAAGATGCCCATGAAAGACAGGAAATGAAGGGAATGAGAAGGAAATCAGAATAATTGCTGGAAAAGGAAGTCAGAAAAATTGTTGGATTAATTTCTCAACCGAATGAATGGAAAAGGCGTGCGTGGAAAGATGACCCAGAAACTGCTTGAAATGGAGCAGAAAAAAAGCGATGTTTTGGCAAGGAAATTAGAGTGAGCAATTGCAAAGTTGCGACGATGGCAAAGAAATGATCTGTATTGCTTCGCAGAATGTTGATAGAGAAGATGGGGAAACGGAGTGACGCATCTTCAGATGGTGAAAAGCTGTTTTAAAGGCAAAGATACACTCATACATATTACCAGCTCTGTTCATTGGTCCTTTATGCTTAACAAATACACATTATGCTGTTGGAAAAGTAGAATCTCCATTTTTAAAAAAACAATTGTATTGGTTTGTAATGTAAAAACAAAAATAAAACACAAAAGCAAATAGTAGAAAAACGAGGGAAGGGAAAATGTGAAAAAGAGAGAGAAAAAAGAAAGAAAAGGTATTGACTTCCCACTCCCTTTGGGGCAGTAGAATTAGACAGTAAAATCAAACTTCAACTTTTTTACGTTTACGTAATAGTTTAAACTAGCCGTTTCTATAACAACAAAGCTATCTCCTCGGCATAACCCAAAATCAAAAGTTCATTTTTTTTCCCCCACCTCGAGCACAAAGTCCAGAAACGGTTTCCAAGTAGAAAGAAAAGTATTTGTGGTGGGGTTTTTTTCCCCCCCTTGATTAGCCATTTTCTAATTTGGTAGAATTTGCGTGAATAGCTTTTAAACACGCTTTTAAAAAGTGCAGCTGGGCTCCACGGAGATTTATTTAACTCAATCTCTTAAAAATGGGGTTGTTTTTTTTTTTAAGTTACCTTGAAAAAGACAGGCAAGTGTTTTATCTGTCTGACGACCGACAGATAGAAAGTCATGTTCCAACAGCAGGTGAGTTAAAACAATATGCATTTCCATAAATATTGGGAAGCTGCCGAGATGTATAAAATGTGGTTGGGGTAGTTGTTTGTGGGTTTTTTGTCGCTCCGCTTCCCCACTTGGAGCGGAGAGGAATACCGATGCTAATAAATAAATGCAAGGCAACACAGAACGGAACGCAACCCTGCCTAAGCCGAGAATAATGGTCTGACGGAATTTGGAAGAACCTGAGATTGCAAAGGACATGTTTACAAAATAGGTTAACATTGTCAGCATAGGAGGGGAATACCACCAGCCAGATGGATGGCAAAATATACTTTGCCTCAGTGGTGGGATTCAGACGGTTCGGGCCAATTTGGGTAAACCGGTAGTTAAATTGCTGACTGGCCCCGCCCTGTCCCTTCCAGGAGTCTCCATGTGCCCCATTTTGGTTCCCAGGTAAGTGCAGGGAGGCCTACTAGGCCCAAAATGGGGCACGGGGGGTGCAGCACACCCCCGGGGGCCCTGTTTCACTCCCAGGAGGCTTCAGGGAGGCCTACTAGGCCCAAAATGGGGCGCGAGGAGGTAGCGCATCCCCCCGTGTCCTGCTTTTGCTCCCAGGGGGGTGCAGGAGGCCGAGTGCTGCCTGTCACGCCCACCATGGCCACGCCCACCCAGCCGGTCATTAGGGCAGAGAACCGGTTGTTAATTATTTGAATCCCACCACTGCTTTGCCCTCTTCCTGTGGCCACGATAGAGCCCAAAATTTATGTCGCTAAGGGAGACATTTGTTAAGCGAGTTTTGGCCCACCTTTCTTGCCACCGTTAAGTGAATCAGTGCAGTTGTTAAATGAGTAATGTAGCCATTACTGGCTCCCCCCTGGACAGAGGTCGCAAAAGCAGAATCACATGACCCCTGGACACCACAATGGTCATAAATATGAGTCAATGACCATAGGGGAGCTGCCGTGGTCGTAGGTGCGAAAAACAGCCCAAAGTCACTTTTTTCAGCGACGTTGTAACTTCGAACAGTCACTAAATGAACTGCTGTAAGTCAAAGACTACCTGTACGTCAAATGGAGAAAACCAGATTTCAATGCAAGGAGGCAAAACACCCCACAAAGGAACAAACCATGATAGAGAATTGAGCAAGACTGCAGCATTGGTGGCGCAGCTGACTAAGTGCTGTTAAGTAGCACCAGCTGCCTGCAATTACTGCAAGTTCAAATCTCACCAGGCTCAAGGTTGATTTAGCCTTCCATCCTTCCAAGGTAGGTAAAATGAGGACCCGGATTGTGGGGGCAATAAGCTGACTTTGTATAAAAAAAGAACATCGGCGAAAGTTCTACTAAGCAGGTATATACAAAAGTCTGAAGGCTATTGCTTAACGCATTGTAAGCCGCCCTGAGTCTCCGGAGAAGGGCGGCATATAAATCGAACCAATCAAGAAAGAAAGAAAGAAAGAAAGGAAAGAAAGAAAGAAAGAAAGAAAGAAAGAAAGAAAGAAAGAAAGAAAGAAAGAAAGAAAGATAGTAGAAGACATGGCCCCACTCCCCTGAAAAAAGGAATGAAGAAGGGGAGAAGACTCGTATACTAAAGATAGTTATCTTTATTTCTGAGTTCATAAACCGCGGAATGATACCATGTCTCCCTGAAAATATGATCGGGTCTTATATTAATTTTCGCTCCCAAAGATGCATTAGGGCCTATTTTCTGACTAGGTCTTATTTTGGGGGAAATACGGTACTAAATGCATCCATCTGGCTGACAATCTTAACTGAGGTTTATTTGGGGTGGTAGAGCTTCTACTACGAGCATCCTGAAAAATCATGCTAGGACATATTTTCCGGTTAGGTCTTATTTTCGGAGAAACAGGGAAGCAAATTCAGCTGTGGATTATAAAGGACTTTTTACATCCTTAAGAACCACTGAGGAGAGTGAAATCAACTGGCACTGGAGGCTGGTGTTAGGAATCGTAGAATATTGAATTTAAGAATGCCTCCATTTTCATGCAAAGTGTTTTCCCTCCTGCCCCAAAATATCCTCCGGTACAAAACAACACAACAATGCAACAGCCGACTGCAATTTTGCAATCTGAGACGCCACACGGAAGTAAAATGGAACGGAGAGAGAGAGAGAGAGAGAGAAAGAGAAAAGAACAGCAAACTCAAGAGAAAACACAATAGCTCTGGCCAGCCTGGAGATCATAACTCTTCCAAAATGTGATCAATATCTATATGCATCCGTTGGACTCTGGCCAGTTTAGAAAGTGGAAACCTTTTTGTGTCTGCTTGCTTGTTCCTCAGCTTCCGGAAATGATCGTTTCTGGCTGATCTTGGCCGGCTGATCTTTTGAAGCAATAAGAAGTGGCAGACCCACGTGGTACGTGGATGAAACGCCACCAGGAAATCCCACAAATGTGGTGGGTTGAAACCGGGGATAGAAAATAAATTCCAGAGGGCTGCAAAGAAATCAGGAGAGAGCTGTATCCTTGAAGATGGTTGTTCAGAAATATATTCTTAGATGCACACCGATGAAGAAATTCTTTCTTTTTTTTCTTTTTCCTTTTGGATGACACAGGGGAAAAAAGAATTCCTTGCAACTTCAATAACGTTTTTCTTACAAATTCCGACAGGAGGTGGAGAGCATTTCTGCAGTGTCACCTGAGAGAGGGGAGGGAGGAGTACCCCTTGGTGCCAAAATTTACCTAGGCACCACTGAGGTTGGTATTCCATAATGAAAACGGGTGATGTGTCAACGTCGTGCACCGGATTTAATCTTTCTTTTCCCGCATCTTGAGCTTACCAAGATGAGGTAGTTTTTTTCCTTGAGTTTTCCTTCCCACAGTGCTTAACAGAACACTAACTTTCACTATCACTGCAATAGAGCTGGACCAGAATTAATTTGATTGAGCACATAGAATAGAAATAGAGATAAGAAGAGGGAGAAGGAGAGGGACATGGACAGGAGTAGGGGTAGGGTAGGGTAGGTAGGGTAGGGTAGGGTAGGTAGAGTAGAGTAGAGTAGAGTAGAAGTAGAGTAGAGTAGAGTAGAGTAGAGTTGCGTAGAGTTGAGTAGAGTAGAGGACAGTAGAGGACAGGAGGGGAGGGGAGGGGAGGGGAGGGGAGAGGAGAGGAGCGGGGAGGAGAGGAGAGGAGAGGAGAGGAGAGGAGAGGAGAGGAGAGAAGAGAAGAGAAGAGAAGAGAAGAGAAGAGAAGAGAAGAGAAGAGAAGAGAAGAGAAGAGAAGAGAGAAGAGGAGAGGAGAGGAGAAGAGAGAAGAGAAGAGAGAAAATAAGAGAAGAGAGAGAGAGAGAAGAGGAGAGAAGAGAAGAGAATTGGATTCAGAGTAGAGTAGAGTAGAGTAGAGTAGAGTAGAGTAGAGTAGAGTAGAGTAGAGTAGAGTAGAGTAGAGTAGAATATGAAATGGAGTGGAGTGGTGGGGAGGGTGGGATGGGGAGGGTGGGGTAGAATAGAAATAGAGTAGAGTAGAGTAGAGTAGAGTAGAGTAGAGTAGAGTAGAGTAGAGTAGAATAGAATAGAATAGAATAGAATAGAATAGAATAGAATAGAATAGAATAGAATAGAATAGAATAGAATAGAATAGAATAGAATTCTTTATTGGCCAAGTGTGATTGGACACCCAAGGAATAAATCGTAAGATACATACAGCAAGCGATGAAGATACCAATAGGAGAATGTAGTCAAGGAAAGATGAGAAGGTGAGAAAGACGAGAAATGACAAGATGAGAAGGATAAGAGCAATATCGCCTGCTACAGATAGTCCTCCAGTTACAACAGTTTGCTTACTGACTATTCGAAGTTACAACAACGCCGAAAAAAGTGACAGGGCCCTTTTTCACACTTACGACCTCTGCCGCATCCCCACAGTCACATGATTTACATTTGGACGCTTGACCACTGACTCACATTTATGACGGTCGCAGTGTCCCGGGATGAAGTTTATGAACTTCATGAAAATGAGCAATCCCACCTATAGCATATTTCTCTATTTCTGAACGGGAGAGATGATCGTGTAAAGTCGCCACCTAGAACTAAGGAGAGAAATTTCCTGACACCGAGAACAATTAATCTGTGGAACCAAGTGCCACTAGAAGTTCGGAGTATAAGAGGCACCTTAGTTTTTGGGGAGGAAAATAAGAAAAAAGCTGATTGGCCGGTGGATCGGCCTCCCGGAATATCCCCAATCAGCTGTTCTCAGAGGGGAATTTTAGCAACAGGTTCCTTGGTTGTGAGCTCTCTGCCTTGCTTTTTTTTTCCAGCCTCCGAAAGCTCCGTTTCAGAGGCTTTTTTTTCAGCCTCTGAAACCTCCATTTGAGAGGCTGCTTTTTCAGCCTCTCAAACGGAGGTTTCAGAGGCTTTTTCAGCTCTCTCTCTCTTGCTCTCCCTCTCTCACTCCCAACCCCCCCCCCCCATCTCTTTCTACCCTCGTCTCTTTCTCTCTCGCTTTCTCTCTCTCCCTCTCTCTCTTTCCCTCCCTCCCAATCCCGTCTCTTTCTTCCCTTCTCTTTCTCTCTCACTTTCTCTCTGTCCCTCTCTCTCTTTCCCTCCCTCCCTCCCAGCCGCATCTCCCACTTTCTCTCCCTCTCCCTCCCTCGCTCCCTCCCTCCCTCCCAACCCTTCTCTCTCTCCCTCTCTCCCTCCCTCTCTCTCTCCCTCCCTCCCAATCCCCCATCTCTTTCTCCCCTTCTCTTTTTTTCTCTCTTTCTCTCTGTCCCTCTCTCTCTTTCCCTCCCTCCCAGCTTCCTTATCTCCCTCTTTCTCTCCCTCCTCCCTCTCCCTCCCTCCCAACCCTTTTCTCTCTCCCTCCCTCTGTCTCCTTCTCTCTCTCCCTCCCTCCCTCTAAATCCCCCTTCTCTTTCTTCCCTTCTCTTTCTCTCCCACTTTCTCTCTGTCCCTCTCTCTCTTTCCGTCCCTCCCAGCCTCCTTACCTCCCTCTTTCTCTCCCTCTCCCTCCCCTCCCTCCCTCCCAACCCTTCTCTCTCTCTCCCTCTCTCTCTCCCTTCCTCCCAACACTTCTCTCTCTCTCCCTCTCCCTCTCTCCCTCCTGATCCCCCCCCCTCTCTTTCTCTCTCTCTCCCGCTCTCTCCACACTGAAATAGGCCCAGATGGAGTCTGTTTACTTTGTAGTTCAAGAGAAGGGTGATAAAATATTAACCATCTTTCCATACTTCTAGCCTCGCCTGGCTTTCATCTTCTTCAGCAAAGCCTCCGTTCATCAGAAGCAGCCAACCCAACCCTCAAAATCCAACCCACTGTCTCTAAACCTCAAAGATTATTTTTGGAAATCCAAGGTTGTTCGCATTCGCCGGGGCCGAAATTACAGATCAAATCAATTCACCGACATCTTACATTCTACCACCGTGTGCCGTAAAAACCTGGAAAGACCTTTTTTCCCCTGTATTTCCATGCTCGACGCGAAATAAAAGCAAGCAAATTTCCCTCCTGCATTTTACACACTCCTTGACTGCCGAAGTAGCGAGCTCATGATTTACACCACCATCAGTGGAACTTGCATATCAGCCAGGATCAAGTCAACATCACATCCAAGGGAAAGGTTCCTACTTGAGATTTAAAAAGACTACTGTGGGGTAACATTATTGAAATATGCCTCTCTGGAAGAGAAGAGAAGAGAAGAGAAGAGAAGAGAAGAGAAGAGAAGAGAAGAGAAGAGAAGAGAAGAGAAGAGAAGAGAAGAGAAGAGAAGAGAAGAGAAGAGAAGAGAAGAGAACAGAACAGAACAGAACAGAACAGAACAGAACAGAATATTGGAATAAAGAGTAGAGTACAGTAGAGTAGAATGAATAGAATAGAATAGAATAGAATAGAATAGAATAGAATAGAATAGAATAGAATAGAATAGAATAGAATAGAATAGAATATTGGAATAAAGAGTAGAGTAGAGTAGAGTAGAGTAGAGTAGAGTAGAGTAGAGTAGAGTAGAGTAGAGAGTAGAATCGAGGAGAGGAGAGGAGAGGAGAGGAGAGGGGAGGGGAGGGGAGGGGAGGGGAGGGGAGGGGAAGGGAAGGGAAGGAAGGGAAGGAAGAGAAGAGAAGAGAAGAGAGAGAAGAGAAGAGAAGAGAAGAGAAGAGAGAGAAGAGAAGAGAAGAGAAGAGATGAGAAGAGAAGAGAAGAGAATTCTTTATTGGCCAAGTGTGATTGGACACACAAGGAATTTGTCTTGGTGCATACACTCTCTGTGTACATAAAAGACAAGATACATTCGTTAAGAATCATAAGGTACAACACTTAATCAGAATATCAGGAGGAAAAAGAAATGAATCAGAAACGAGAGAAAAGGCCAACCATCTTCAGATGTGGATCGATAGTGCATCCCTCGAGTTTCAAAGACATTCATGCTTTTATCCCCCAAATCTTTTTTTTTTAAACCAGTGTTTGCATTGATTCATTTCAACAACAACCAAACACATCACTCTAACAAAGGGAAATCTGCAGGAATTTTTCCTTTGTCGCCACACACCTTGACCCAAATAAATTGTGCGTTACGCACAGCACTTACGTGTGTGTGTGTGTATGTGTGTGTGTATGTGTGTGTAATGGCTTTAGCCCTTTTTCTACGCCCGCACGAATTTACCAAATTGGATTTTCTGAAAAAGGATGCACCGAGGAAAATGACAACAAGTTAAAAAAAACCAAAAAAAACCACAAATTGAAAATTACGGGTGGAAAGTACAGTTCCGGAGACCAAATCTTCACTCTAGCCGGAATGTTATAAATTTCTGGAGAATGGAACAATCTCTCGCTTTCATAAATGCTGCTCTTCGCTACTTGGGGGGGAAATAATTTTAGTGTTGCAAGGTTCCACCCTAATTGGGGGATTCTAATTAACAAAATTCCCAGAGGTTTTCTCGGAAGAAAACTGGGCATTGCGGAGGGTCTTGAAAACCTGGCTCTGTGCCCAGGCTGTGGACTGGGGAGGGGGGGGGGTGGGTTGAAGCCCCTTATGAATGGTGGGTGTGTTTTTGTGGTTACCCAGTTTTGCTCTTTTCTGTTTACTGTTACATTGTTTTGTTGTTGTTGTTGTTGTTGTTGTTATTTCTTTCTGTTTTTACTTTGGGAAAGTGGATGGCAGTGAGGCTCTGTACAAATCTAATAAATAATAATAAAGCTCCATGTTCAAAAGCCTGCAAGAAACTTTTTCCCCCCTTTTTTTTAACTAAGCAGGGGAGCGAAGCAAACGCCCTCCGTGTCTCTTAAGAGGCACTTCCTATTTGGCTTTCCCAACCTCTTTAAGGAAAAATGAAAGGAGAAGTTTCCTGTCATAAAGAAAACCCTGTCCACCTGTCAGGAGGGAGGGAAGGAGGGAAGGAGGGAAGGAGGGAAGGAGGGAAGGAGGGAAGGAGGGAAGGAAGGAAGGAAGGAAGGAAGGAAGGAAGGAAGGAAGGAAGGAAGGAAGGAAATAAGAGAACAGGAAGGAAGGATACAAGGGAGGGAGGGAAGGGAGGGAAGGAAGGGAGGGAAGGGAGGAAGGAAAAGGGAGGGAGAGATCAAAAGAAAGAAGGAGGGAAAGAAGGGAAAAGAGGGAGGGAAGGAAGGAGGGAAGGAAGGAAGGAAGATTACAAAGATGGAGGGAGGGATAGAAAGAGAAGGGAGCAAAAGAAAGAAGGAAGTAAAGAAGGAAGGAAGGAAGGAAGGAAGGAAGGAAGGAAGGAAGGAAGGAAGGAAGGAAGGAAGGAAGGAAGGAAGGAAGGAAGGAAAAGAGGGAGGGAAGGAAGGAAAGAGAGAGGGAGGGAGGTTTAGAAAGGGAAGGAAGTAAAAGGGAGGGAGAGATCAAAAGAAAGAAGGAAGGAAAAAGAGGGAGGGAAGGAAGGAAGGAAGGAAAAGGAAGGGAGACATCAAAAAGAAAGAAGGAAGGAAAGAAGGGAAAAGAGGGAGGGAAGGAGGGAGGGAGGGAAGGAAGGAAGGTGAGAGGGATGGATAGAAAGAGAAGGGAGCAAAAGAAAGAAGGAAGGAAGGAAAGAAGGAAGGAAGGAAAAGAGGGAGGGAAGGAAGGTGAGAGGGATGGAGGAAGGGATAGAAAGAGAAAGAAAGAAGGAAAAGGGAGGGAGAGATCAAAGGAAAGAAGGAAGGAAAAAGAGGGAGGGAATGAGGGAGGGAGGGAGGGAAGGAAGGAAAAGGAAGGGAGACATCAAAAGAAAGAAGGAAGGAAAGAAGGAAGAAGGGAGGGGAGGAGGGAGAGAAGGAAGGAAGGTGAGAGGGATGGAGGAAGGAATAGAAAGAGAAAGAAAGAATGAAAAGGGGAGGGAGAGATCAAAAGAAGGAAGGAAGGAAAGAAGGAAAAAAGAAGAGTAAGGAAGGACAGAAGGGAGAAAGGAAGGAAAAAAGAAGAATAAGGATGGACAGAACGGAGCAGGGAAGGAAGGAAGGAAAGAAAGAAAGCAAGAGCAGGAAGCTACTCACGGTAGAAGATGTACTCGGTGTAGCTACTCCAGATCTTATCCTCCCTGTACTGGTTGATAAAGGCGGCGGTGCCCGTGGAGTTGCAGGCGACCATGTGAAAGCCGGCCTCGGAGAGCCGGTCGAAGGCCTGCTCCAGGTAGGTGTACTTCAGGTAGAAGCGGGAGGTGTACTTCTCGGGCGGGCGGTCGGGGGTCGCGGCTCTCGTTGAGCGTCTCGCCGAAGATCTCCTTGGCCAGGGCGATGCGGCCGCACACCATGATCCGAGCCACCCGTCGGAACTTGGCGTCCGCCTGATTGTCCCGCACCGCCGTGTAGGAGCCCCGGTAACCGACGGTGAGGAAGCCGGCTCGCCTCTCGCCGGCCCGGGGCGGCGGAGCTACTAAGAGCTCCCCGCTGCCGGGCGAGGCGCTTTCCTCCAAGTCGCTCTGGCAGCCTTCGTCGTTAAGCGAGCCCTGCTTGGCCACTTTGGGGGGAGAGCAGCTTGACCAGCTCGGCCAACTGGAAGTGCTCGGCTTCGCGCAGCAGCCGCTCCTTCTCCGGGAAATGCTCCGGGAGAGCCACCTGCTTATCCCGCAGGTAATCCAGGACGTACCTGAAGAGGAAGCCGTCGCGGTCGATGAAGAAGCGGGCGCGGCTGTCGCGGGGCAACTCCCGGCCGCCGCTCCGTCGAGGGCAGAACATCTGGGCCAAGGTGCTCTCCGGGACGCTGAGCAAGGTGGAGTGCCGGGTCACGTACACCTGGCCGCCCACGTTCAGCTCCACCACCTCGGGGAAAGCGCAGCCCGACGGAGAGGGCGCGGAGCAGCCGGAGACCATCTCGCTGATGGGGAGGATGGTGGTGGTGGTCGCGCCGGGGCCGCCGCCTTCCTTCAGGGCCATTCCTCCGGGAGGCTGCGGCCGACTGTTGGAGCCGGGAGCCCCCCACTCACTCAGCCACCCCACCCACCCCCCGACAGCCGCTGGCGTCCTCGGCACCCGGTGCGCAGCGATCCACGAGCGATTCCGATCTCCCGCCACGCGCGGAAATCCCGCTCCGGTTTCTTTGAGGGTCCTGAGTGGCTGGGGACGCCCCCTTCCCCCGAGAAAGTCTTCTCCCGAACCTCTGGGGTCCCTCCCGGCAGCTCCCCTCGGCGGTGCGGCTAAGGGTGGGGGTCTTCTAAGCAGCCGGGACCCCCGAGAAAGTCTTCTCTCGAACCTCTGGGGTCCCTCCCGGCAGCTCCTCTCGGCGGTGCGGCTGAAGGTGGGGGTCTTCTGAGCAGCTGGGACCCCCGAGAAAGTCTTCTCCCGAACCTCTGGGGTTCTCAGCTGTGGCAGGCTCCCTCGGCGATGCGGCTAAGGGGGAGGGTCTCCTCTGGGGTCCTCACCCCTGGCAGCTCCTCTCGGCGATGCGGCTAAGAGTGGGGGTCCCCTGAAATGCCGGCACTCCCGAGAAAGTCTTCTCCCGAATCTCTGGGGTCCTCAGCCCCTGGCAGTCCCCCTCGACGATGCGGCTAAGGGTGTGTGTGGAGGGGGGGGGGGGGTTCTCCTGACCGGCCAGGACCCCCCCAGGAAGTCTTCTCCCGAACCTCTGGGGTCTCCAACGGCAGCTCCCCTCGGCGATGCGGCTAAGGGTGGGGGTCTTCTGAGCATCCGGGACCCCCGAGAAAGTCTTCTCCCGAACCTCTGGGGTCCTCGCCCCTGGCAGCCCCCCACGGCGATGCGGCCTAAGAGTGGGGGGTCTCCTCTGGGGTCCTCAGCCCCGGCAGCTCCTCTCGGCGATGCGGCTAAGGGTGGGGGGTCTTCTGAGCAGCCCCTCCTCCCAGGAAGTCTTTTCCCGAACCTTTGGGGTCTCCAACGGCAGCTCCCCTCGGCGGTGCGTCTAAAGGTGGGCGTGGGGGGGGTCTCCTTGCAGGAAAGAGCCCCTTCTCCGCGGGCCGCGCAGCACCAGCAGCCTCTCGGCAGACCCCGCTGGGGGATTTTTTTCCCCCTTCCCCTCTAGTGGAGGGTCTGCTGGGGGCGCCCGGTTTGAAGGTTGCCTGCGGGACCCTCGGCCGCTGCTGGCCCGCCCTGCGCGGCGCAGGGCAGGAGCTGAGGCCGGGGGAGAGATGGGGTCGATCCCGGGGCGTGGAGTGGGGGGTGTCTCCAGGTTCTGCAGCCTGCCCTGAGTCCCCCGCCGGCCCGTTCTCCAGCTCGACCCGCCGCAGCAGCCGGTGGGGGGGGGGAAAGCCGAGCTGACGTCAAGCTCAAGCAGCCAAAAAAAAAAAAGAAAAAAAGGAGAAACGGAGCCGCGGGGACCTTGCGCAGAGCCGGCTCGGGGAGGGCGGGGGTGGGGGGGGGCAGAGGAGGGGACAGGAGGGATGGCAGCGGCTTGGGCGCTTCTTCGGGGTCGCGAGAGAGAGGGGGGAGCTGGAAGGGGGGCTCTGGGGGTGGGGAAGGGGGTGGGGAAGGGGGGCAACTTTGCAACGAGAGATGCTACAACTTGCCCCTACCTAGCCAGAAAGAATAAGAGCCGATGGGGAGGGTTGTGGGGGGGGGGGAGAGATTTGGAAGAGGACTTCCCAAGGGATGAACTCGCTCCCTGCAATCCTGGATCTCTCTTGGCGCCGGTGGGGAGAGAAGGGGGGAAAAAAGAAAAGAAAAGAAAAAGAAAGAAAAAGAAAATCCATAGGCCAGCCCGGGAATCGAACTGGCGGATTCTTTGCCTTTCTGACAAATGTCTGGGATTCCAGCAGCGCCGGAGAATTAAAAAGAAAGAAAGAAAAGGCGATCAAGAGTCGAGCGAAAGATGCGACGGTCCTCCAGGCGGGGCGGAGGCCATGCTAAGCGAGGGTCCCGGGGCTTCCAGAAGAGAGAGAGGGAGAGGCGGCTGTCTCTGGATGTCGGATCTTTCAGTCCGTTTTCTGAAGAAGGGAGGGAGGGGGAGGAGGAGGGGAGGAGGAGGAGGAAGAGTGGGGAAGGAAGAGGAGGGAGGGGGAGGAGGAAGAGGAAGAGGGGGGAAAGGAGGAGGACTGTGAAGTCCTTGGTGGTCCTCTTATAGATGTTTCACTACCCAACTAGATAGCATCATCAGTGGTAGAAGGGAGTGGGGTTTGCGGAAGGAAGGAAGGAAGGAAGGAAGGAAGGAAGGAAGGAAGGAAGGAAGGAAGGAAGGAAGGAAGGAAGGAAGGAAGGAGGGTGGGAGGGAGGGAGAAGGAAGGAAGGCAAGAAGGAAGGAAGGAGGGGAAGAAGGAGGGAAGGAAGGAGGGAGGGAGAAGAAGGGAGGAAGGAGGGAGGGAAGGAGAAGAAGGGAGGGAGGGAGGGAGGGAAGGAAGGGAAGAAGGAAGGAGGAAGAGAGGGAGGAAGAAGAAGGGAGGGGAGGGGAAGAAGGGAGGGAGGGAGGGAGGAAGAAGAAGGAAGGAAGGAGGGAGGGAAGGAGAAGGAGGGAGGGAGAAGAAGGGAGGAAGGAGGGAGGGAAGGAGAAGAAGGGAGGGAGGGAGGGAGGGAAGGAAGGGAAGGAGGAAGGAAGAAGAGAGGGAGGAAGAAGAAGGGAGGGAGGGAGGGGAAGAAGGGAGGGAGGGAGGGAGGAAGAAGAAGGAAGGAAGGAAGGAGGGAGGGAAGGAGAAGGAGCGAGGGAGGGGAAGAAGGAAGGGAAGAGGGAGGGAGGAAGAAGAAGGGAGAAAAGAAGGGAAGGAAGGAAGGAGGGAGGGAGGGGAAGAAGGAAGGAAGGAGGAGGGAGGGAAGGGAGGGAGGGAGGAAGGAAGGAAGGAAGGAAGGAAGGAAGGAAGG
Organism: Coluber constrictor foxii; assembly: GCA_038048745.1. Taxonomy (NCBI): domain Eukaryota; kingdom Metazoa; phylum Chordata; class Lepidosauria; order Squamata; family Colubridae; genus Coluber; species Coluber constrictor. The sequence goes on along the minus strand of CM075965.1, from coordinate 84,203,874 downwards.
AAGGAAGGAAGGAAGGAAGGAAGGAAGGAAGGAAGGAAGGAAGGAAAGAGCGAGCTGATTCGCAATTTATCCAAAGCTGGCCAAGACCTAGGACCCAATAGGAAGCTCGCAGTTAACCTTGCTTTTCCAGCCATTCAATTGCCCAAGATAAGATAAGTCAAATCTTTTCTTCTTCCCAGCTTCTGGCCGAATGAGGGCTCCACCTTGGAAGGTTACCCATCATCTTGTAGAAGAAGAAGAGGAGGAGAATTTGTTGTTGTTGTTGTTGTTTTTCAGGAGAAGTGACAGTCAGGCCTGGCTTGTAGTTGACTCCTTCCTGTCCTGTCCGAGCAGAACGGCTCCTGGTTGCAAGGATGGTTAGAATTGCCTACCTGTGGCAATTACAATCTACTACAGGTGGAGCTTCCTCCTTCAAGGATGCAGCTCTTAAATCTTGAATCTTATTCAGCCAGCAACCGCTCTTCTACTTTCATAATCACTGCAATATTATCATTTTCAAGGTAAGGGAGGAAAAGTCCCACACCTCCAGTTCTCGGCACAAGATCTAACCTTAAAATTGGAGCACGGATCATCACTACGATTCATGTCTCAAGGGAAAACATTGCCATAAAGCTAGAAACCTGCCTACATTTCAATCCTCCTCGTCTTTTCTGAAGTGTCACGTCAGCTTCCTGCAAGCAAGATGCTCTCCCGAGAAAGCAGAAGGCTGGTTCTACAGGAGTGGCCAAAATTGTGGAAACCTTTTGGGAAAAGTGTATTTTCTAAAACTAGCAAATAACACCACTTTTTTGGCGTGGGGGGAGGAGTAGTACCAGGGGTGAAATTCAGCAGGTTCTGACAGCTTCTGGAGAACCAGTAGTGGAAAATTTTGAGTAGTTCAGAGAACTAGTAACTGAAATACCACCTCTGGCTGGCCCCAGAATGGGGTGGGAATGGAGATTTTGCAGTTACTTTCGAACTGCTAGGTTTTGGCAGGAGCTCAGGTGAGGACGGGAGCTCACCCCGTCACCTGGCGCAGGGGTCTCGAACGTTTTCTGGAGGAGAAACCCTTACATTATTATTCCAAGCCAGCTGTGATGCCATGCTATTTAGGCACATTACTACTGGGGCGAACCGGTAGTAACATAATGTGAAACCCATTGCTCTCTCTCTCTCACACACACACACACACACATCTGAAGTTGACTACCTTCACCCATAAGCAATTCTCTAATCTCCTACTTGACTTCAACAAAATTGAAACAAATTCTCAAAAAACCCACAAAAACCAGAACGATAATTAAACAAAAACGAGAGATTCTACTTGCTGATTCCCAATAGCCGATTAAAAAATAATACCCTGTTTCTACCAAAAATAAGACCTCCCCTGATAATAAGCCTAATTGGGCTTTTGAGCACATGGCAATAAGGCCAAGCTTATTATTTCAGGGTTCAAAAATATATATATAAGACAGGGTCTTATTTTCGGGAAAACATGACAATAATAATTAAATGTCCAGAAAAAATAAAACATTTAATGAAACACTTCAACCAGGGGTGAAATCCAGCATGTTCTGATAGGTTCTGGAGAACCGGTAGTAAAAATTTTGAGTAGTTCGGAGAACTGGCAAATATCACCTCTGGCTGGCCCCAGAGTGGGGTGGGAATGGAGATTTTGCAGTCTCCTTCCCCCAGGAGTGGGGGGAGGAATGAGGATTTTGCAGTATCCTTCCCCCAGGAGTGGGGAGGGAATGGGGATTTTGCAGTATCCTTCCCCTGGACTGGGGAGGGAATGGGGATTTTGCAGTATCCTCCCTGCCACACCCACCAAGCCACACCACGAGAACCAGTAGTAAAAAAAAAAAAATGGATTTAATCACTGACTTCAACCCCTCACCCCAAGTCTTTGGATCTCAGTTGGGTCACTCCTTGCTGCACAACCCCGTCAAACCATCGTAGCTTAACTAGACTGTAAAATATTTCTCTTCGGTGCTCTGCCATCATTCTCAATGCAGTAAGGTATAAATTATTCTGCTTCACATTTATTCATGATTAAATACCCTTCTGCAGAAAATTACTGCTGACATCAGCTATTCCTGTTTTAAGGAAGTAGGTGGAAATATACCGCCCTGCCCATAACTGCCTGTAACTTCAGTTGTGGGTTTCTGTGTGCATGTGTTTGCATATAATTGTCCCCCAATTTCCAGCGGACTCCAGATGTGACGAGGGATTTTATGCACTAGCACATCTGGATGGTGCACATTGGCAGAGTGTGCTCCCACCCACCCTCTCACCAGGCTAAAGTTGTAAAAGGTTGTGAGGCCAACACAATTACCAGGTACGTACTCCAGAATGATACTCTAGCCCAGTGGTGAAATCCATTTTTATTTTACTACCGGTTCTTTGGGTGTGTGGCTTGATGGGCGTGTCAGGGGAAAGATACAGCAAAGTCTCCATTCCCACCCCACTCCAGGGGAAGGAGCAAGGGTGAAATTCTGACAGGTTCTGGAGAACCCGTAGCGGAAATTTTGAGTAGTACGGAGAACCGGCAAATACCACTTCTGGCTGGCCCCAGAGTGGGGTGGCAATGGAGATTTTGCAATATCCTTCCCCCAGGAGTGGGGAGGGAGTGGGGAGTTTGCAGTATCCTTCCCTAGGAGTGGGGTGGGAATGGAGATTTTGCAGTATCCTTTTCCTGCCACCCCCACCAAGCCACCCCCATTAAGCCACACTACGTCCATCAAGCCACATCCACAGAACCGGTAGTAAAAAATTTGGATTTCACCACTGGGAAGGATACTGCAAAATCCCCACTCCTGGGGGAAGGATATTGCAAAATCCCCATCCCCCCATCCACTCCAGGGGAAGGATACTACAAAATCCCCATTCCCATCCCACTCCTGGGGGAAGGATACTGCAAAATCCCCATTCCCTCCCCAATCCTAGGGGAAGGATACTGCAAAATCCACACTCACCCACCCACTCCAGGGGAAGGATACTGCAAAATCCCCATTCCTTCCCGACTCCTGGGGGAAGGATATTGCAAAATCCCCATTCCCACCCCACGCTGCGGTCAGCCAGAGGTGGTATATGCGGGTTCTCCGAACTGCTCAAAATTTCCGCTACGGGTTCTCCAGAACCTGTCAGAACCTGCTGGATTTCACCCACCCCACCCCATAATTCTGCAGTAAAGCTGCATTTAAAGCTGAAGTCTCCCAAATGCATCATAAGGATAAATTAAAAATAGTACGGCAATACACGGAGTAAGGTTAAAGAGGACGGGCTGTGCCGAACCATCTCGTAAGGCAAACGTGCATAAATGCAGTTACTCAGCGACGCCGTCTCCCATAACCATGTAAATCGTAATTTATTGCCCAGCATATGGTGAGCAGGGACAAAATTGTGCTCTAAGAAAATAGGGAAGGGGCAGAGGTGGGGGGTCACATAATTTAACAACTGGTTCGCCCAGAATCAAATATGTGCTTGAGTGCACCTTGCACACAGATAGAGCCTTGGTGGCGCAGCAGACTAAAGTGCTGTTAATGAGCACCAGCTGCCTGCAATTACTGCGAGTTCGAATCTCACCAGGCTCAAGATTGACTCAGCCTTCCATCCTTTCGACGTAGGTCAAATGAGGACCCGGATTGTGGGGGCAATAAGCTCACTTTGTATAAAGAAGAACACTGCTTGGGGGGGGGCGAAAGCCCTACTAAGCAGGTATATACAAAAATATGAAGGCTATTGCTTAACGCATTGTAAGCCTCCCTGAGTCTCTAGAGAAGGGCGGCATATAAATCAAACTAATAAATAAATAAGCTGCGTCAAAAACACGATTGATAGGATAGCACTATTCTATTCTTCATTCCATTATTCTGTTCTATTCTATTCTGTGCTATGCTATGCTATGCTATGCCATGCCATTCCACTCCACTCCTATCCTTATTCTGTTCTGTTCTATTCTGTTCTATTCTTCATTCCATTATTTGATTCAATTGGATTCTTCATTCCATTATTCTATTTGATTTGATTTGATTTGATTTGATTTGATTCAATTCTTCATTCCATTTTCTATTCTATTCTATTCTATTCTATTCTATTCTATTCTATTCTATTCTATTCTATTCTATTCTATTCTACTCTACTCTACTCTACTCTACTCTATTCTATTCCATTCCATTCCATTCCATTCCATTCCATTCTTCATTCCATTATTCTCTTCTCTTCTCTTCTCTTCTCTTCTCTTCTCTTCTCTTCTCTTCTCTTCTCTTCTCTTCTCTTCTCTTCTATTCTTCATTCCATTGTTCTATTCTATTCTATTCTATTCTATTCTATTCTATTCTATTCTATTCTATTCTATTCTATTCTATTCTATTCTATTCTTCATTCCATTATTCTATTCTATTCTATTCTATTCTATTCTATTCTATTCTGTTCTGTTCTGTTCTGTTCTGTTCTGTTAGTGCTGGGTTCTGGATTTCATATCTTAAAGTTGCTTTGGAGGAGGCATTTGTATCCTACGCTTTTCCTAAGGTTGCCCAGTTGCTTTAAGATGTTCTACACAAGTTCTGTGTTCAAGTTTCTGTGGCCTCCAAAGTGCCTTCTTGGGGTGGTCCAATTGTCTGTGGCACCCTTCCTTTCCTTAGCATCTCCTGGTGGCAACAGACCCAAAGCGATTCTTCCTGAGATACAGGAAAGTCACATCTGATCATAAAGATGCAATATGGAATATCAAAATCACGTGAAGTATTACTACCGCTTTACAAAACTTTAGTAAGACCAGACCTGGAAGGCCGAATCCAATTTTGGCCACCACTTTACAAAAAAGATGTTGGGACTTTGGTGAAAGTCCAGAGAAGAGCAACTAATGATGATTAAAGACATACGAAGAACGGTTGCAGGAACTGGGCATGGCTAGTCTACAGAATATGTGAATAAATCAGGGGGGTTCAAAGTCAAATCCCAGAGATTTAGCATTGCCTTCAAAAGGCAAGCTCCGTTTGTTGTTAACTTGTAGTAATTATGTGATCATTTTGCATAAGAAATGAATAAATCGTGGGCCACCGGACAGAAATGAGAATAATAAATCGGATGAAATGATAAATATCGCTAGCCCTCTTGCGTGCCGGAATTTGTGTGTGTGTGCGTGCATAAATAAATTCTTTGATTTTTGTCCAATCTTTCAAGATTTGACATATTTTGGGAGGGAAGGGAAGGTGCAATGATATAATTTAGGGTCTAAAAATCTACATCAATCCGCAAACCACTCTGTATTATTTTGCACTGTGAGATCACTTCCCTTGGGGAAAACTAACCTCTTTCGCGATAAATAGGAACATTTGCTCTTTGTGGTATAACTTCTCTTTCTCTCGCCGCACATCAAAATAACAGATAGGTTAAAAACCTTCTGCAAAGAAAAAATTACCTGTTTTCCTTGAAGTGAGAATATGCCGTGTTACGGACTCATATGGGATTTACAGATTAATACCCGAGAAATCGTATCGTGCATAATGGAAAGCTGTTGAAATGCCTCCATAAAAATAGCTGGAGGTATAAAGAAATAAAGAAATAGGACAGGAGTTTGTTTATTGTCGTCGTTTTTTTTTTAAAAAAATGAGGTATTACGGTTATAACTTGAAACTTGCTGGGAACGTATTTCGAGAGATTGCCATGTTAAACAATAAAGGGTCCAGATTAGATTCGATTCAGAAATCTATAAACCTAGAAGCTGGATACCCATGCTTTCGCTACGAAACTATGTAATCGGGCTTGATAAATTGACAGTTAAAGCTTGAACATTAATGAGTACGATCGGCCTCTCCTCTCCCCTTCTCTCATTTAGGCTTGCCCCACAGAGGCCTCTCCTTTCCTATCCCCCTTCTCTCCCTCAGGCTGGCCCCATTGATCCTCTCCTAACCCCTTCTCTCTTTCAGACTTGCCCCACAGAGGCCTCTCCTATCTTATCCCCTTCTCTCCCTCAGACTAGCCCTATTGATCCTCTCCTATCCCCTTCTCTCCCTCAGGTTTGCCCCACAAAGGCCTCTCCTATCCTATCCCCTTCTCTCCCTCAGATTGGCCCCATTGATCCTCTCCTATCCCCTTCTCTCCCTCAGGCTTGCCCCACAGAGGCCTCTCCTATCTTATCCCCTTCTCTCCCTCAGGTTTGCCCCACAGAGGCCTCTCCTATCCTATCCCCTTCTTTCCCACAGACTAGCCCCATTGATCCTCTCCTATCTCCTTCTCTCCCTTTCAGGTGGGAATATCTAAACTCCCAGCCCACAGGCCGGATGAGTCATGCCTTGGCCACACCCTGGCCACACCCATGCCCACGTGGCAGTTGGAACAGAGTTCTTTTCAGGTGGGGAGGGGGAGTAGAATGTCTAACTCCTTAGCAACAGAGCATGTTAATAATAATATAAGAAATACTAATTCTCTGATGGTCATTTTGAAAAATCCTTTCTTAGCGAGCATCTAGAAGCCAAGAGGAACATACGTGGCAAATTTCAAGTTTGTAGGCTTTACTGTTCTGGAGAGTTTGTGATGATGCATGAGTGGTGTTTTGCTTTTATATAGATAGATAAGAATGCAAACAGCCACAAATTGTAAGCGTTGAACTGTTTCGTGCACGTTTAACCTGGATCTGAAGAGATTCTAGTTAATCTCAAACCTAGATTAATCAAAAACTAGAGTCTGCTCATTTTTACCCTAGCAGTAAACTGGGCTACATACAAGGTGTCCCTTTTCCATTTGTCCCTTGAGCAACCTGGGAGTAAATTCCACAGAGAAAATAAACAGACTAAAATCAACCAAGGGGCTTGCACACCTGAGGCTGGATTTAAATCTGGATCCCCTGATCTTAATCCAATACTGTAACCCCACAAGGAGTATGTTGTGGTAGCTGGCAATGACTAGGACGGAAGGGACCCTTCCTCGTTTTATGGACACTAAAAGGAAAGGAGAGAAACACCTCAGTCTTGCAAGATTCTGTCAATATATACCTAAAGTAAAGCTAGAGTTGTTATATCTTGCACGCCTATCGCAAATTCACATTGTCCATGTGGCATCTGCATATTTTATCTGTTCACAAATGGGATGTAGCTGGCAACGTTGTGGGCACTTTCAGAGAGAAAGTCCAAAGTGTGGCCTTGTGTTGGTATTTGTGCCTTGAAAATGAGAAGTAGGATCATAAGTGAGAAGGATGGATCTTTAAAAAAAAAAATCAGCTGTCAATGGAGGAGGAGGAGGAGGAAGAGGAGGAGAGGGGGGAGGAGGAGAAAGAAGAAGGAGAAGGAGACTGTGTGATCCTCTGTGCTCTCTCATTTTGCTGATTTTTCTCACAGACGTTTCATGACCCAACTAGATAACAATTTCAGTGCCTGAAGAAAGTGAGGTTTGCAAAGAGGAGGAGGAGGAGGAGGCGGTGTTTTATGGTAGGGGTCTCCAAGCTTCGCCATGTTAAGACCTGTGGACTTCAACTCCCAGAATTCCTCAGCCAGCATGAAAGTGAGCAAACTCTCTTAACACAACTGGCTGGGGAATTCTGGGAGTTGAAGTCCACAGGTCTTAAAGTGGCCGAGGTCAGAGACATCCCTGATCTAGGACCTAATTACGGGAGGGAACATGGGTTCGCTCATTCTCTGCCAAACAAGAAGATCCCCGAGGGCTAAATCTGTAGGGAAGTAGATTTGAAAGAAATTGCCTGGCCTGAAACCAGGGGAGGGCTGCTGGGGGTCCGCAGGGGTTCGGGAGAATCTATAGCTAAGATTCTATGCAGTTTGGAGAACTCCCCAAATCCCACTCTTGGCTGGCCATGCCCACACCACCCCGCCCACATAGCCCATTTGGGATGCAATTGTAGGGCGCGTGTGGAGGCTCGGGGAGGGCGAAAAATGGGCCTACTGGAAGTTCGGGAAGGCTGGAAATGGGCCTATTTCTAGCCTCCAGAGGGCCTCCGGAGCCTGGGGAGGCCGTTTTTGCCCTCCCAGATGCTCAAGGAAAGCCTCTGGAGCCCAGGGAGGGCAAAAAAAACACACACATACCACTGTGGTGCAGGAGCCTGACTAGGCCAAACCCACCATGGCCACGCCCACCCAGCAACCAGGCAGAGAGCCCCTTGCTAAAATTTTTGAAGCCCACTCCTGCCTGAAACTATGATTTGGAGAGGAAGGCTCTGGTGGCTCAGCAGACTAAAAAAAGCATTGTGATTAACACCAGCTGTCTGCCATGACTGTAAGTTCGAATCTCCCCAGGCTCAAGGTTGACTCAGCCTTCCATCCTTTCTAAGGTAGGTAAATAGAGGACCCAGTTTGTGGGGGCAATAAGCTGACTTTGTATAAATATACAAAAAGTATGAAGGCTGTTGCTTAACACATTGTAAGCCACCCGGAGTCTCCGGAGAAGGGCGGCATATAAATCAAATTAAAAATAAAAAAAGTGGCATTCCTTCAAAAACAGCAGCTGAGCTGTGAAATGAGTGCATAATTAATAATACTAATAATTTTTTTTTTTTTTTTAAAAAAGGCATCTGAAAAGGTTAGTGGTGTCACTGCAGTAATGGGACCATTCGTTAACTCTGTGATGGATCTGTCAATAATAGTCGGAGAAAAACAGCTGGGTGTGAGCGGCTGCCCAACGATATTTGACCAGCTCTGCCTCGCCGTTTCCATTTCATTTTCATAATGATCCGGGCAAGAATACCGTAATTGTCCAGAGAGTGACAAATCCTGCTGACAAAAACCTACGTACAGAAGCTTTGGAAAAGTGAATAAATAAATAAATGTAGGCACCGCTGAAAGATTGATGACTAAAAGGCAACTGGATAGACCTCCTGCCCTCTTGGGCCGGTCAGATGAGAAAATGAGGTTGAATATAATATGATTCTGATAAGCTAGGCGTGGCTCAGTGGTCATGTGACTGTGTGGGCGTGGCCAACTCAACATCACTCACATCGATGGGCGCTTTGCCTTAGCTGTTACAATGTAATAAGGGTTAACCAGAGAGGCAGTTTCTGTAAGCAGGACAATAAAGATTAGGCTAGAAATAACAGCAGAATGTTCCTTCCTGCCTTCCCTACAGGATTAGCCCTGTAAAGTGGAAAAAAAACAAAATAAGATTTCTTCCAACAAATGGTTCTCCGAACTGCCTAGAAAGTTAATAACTGGTTCTCCCGAATAGGTGCGAACTGGCTGAATCCCACCACTGGCTCCATCATGGTCGTATTCTGTATTCTTTCATGCCATAGGTGAGATGTCAAACAGAAGAGACATGTCTTAGGTTGCATTTGAATTCAGAGGAGGCAATTGCTATTCATTGTAAGTGTACTTTTGGTAATGCTGAATATGATTAGAAATGCATCATGACGTTATATGGTGGCAATCTAAGCTTGTTACAATCTGGGGTTCAGACCACCAACCGCATTTTAGCCTTGTGATGTCCTGCTTTCGCCGTCGTGCAAAATCTAGGGATTAAAAGCATCATTTTCATTTGTAATAGACAGCTCAGCTGAGAAGGCAGCTGCTTAATAAGAAGGAAACGATTGATGAATCGTTGATGAATCGATGAATAGAGCTTATAGTCCAACCCCCTACTCAGAAAGGAGACCCTATACAATTTGAGACAAGTGGCTGTCCAGTCTCTCCTTACATCCTTCACATACCCACAACCCACAAGGAAAGAAGAAAGAAAAAAAAGAGGAAGGGAAAGGAAAGGAAGGAAATGGATGAAGAAGGGAAGGGAGGGAAGGGAAGGGAAGGGAAGGGAAGGGAAGGGAAGGGAAGGGAAGGGAAGGGAAGGGAAGGAAAGGAAAGGAAAGGAAAGGAAAGGAAAGGAAAGGAAAGGAAAGGAAAGGAAGAGAAGTTAATGGATGAAGAAGGGAAGGGAAGGAAAGGGAAGAAAAGAGAAAGGGAAGGGAAGGGAAGGAAAGGAAAGAAAGGAAAGGAAAGGAAAGGAAAGGAAAGGAAAGGAAAGGAAAGGAAAGGAAAGGAAAGGAAGTAAACGGATGAAGAAGGAAAGGAAAGGAAAGGAAAGGAAAGGAAAGGAAAGGAAAGGAAAGGAAAGGAAAGGAAAGGAAAGGAAAGGAAAGGAAAGGAAAGGAAAGGAAAGGAGAAGATCAAGAATCTTTCACCTGAAAGGATCTCATTATGCAGAGTCTCCGAACACTGGCTAAAGAAAGCTTGAGCTGAGGTAATGAAATTGACCCAATTACGGGGAGCCATGGCATCCAGTGACATAGTTTATCCAGTGAGATATCAGCTCAAGGATCGGTTAAATGAAACTGAACTAATGAGTTTTCCAGGGATATGTAAACCGAGAGTCCTAATTGTCTCAATTTACTTTGCGCTCTCCTGCAAAATACAGGTAGGCCACAAGTGAGCCAACATTTCCGTGGCGAAGTGAAACATTTCTTAGTGAGTTTGGCGCCGTGTTACGACCTTCCTTGCTGCCGTTGTTAAGTGAATCACTGCAGCTGTTAAGTTAGTGACATGGTTGTTGAGGGAATACAGCTTCCCATTGACTTTACTTGTTTGGATCTCACAAAAAGGAATGGCGTGACCTGGGATTTTACAACCATCATAAATACGAACCAGTGGCCGAGCTTCCGAATTTCGATCACATGACCACGGAGGGGGCTGCAACGGTCATAAAGGTGAAAAATGTTCATAAGTCTTGTGATGACCCCAGAGCATGGCACAGAGGCTACACAAGCAGCTGGCAGTTCAAATCACCCCTTTATTGCTCTGAATTTCCCCAAATGCTCCCACGTTTCTGGCAAGTTCCAGAGCAGAGTGATGACAAACCCCCCCACACACCTCAAGCAGCCTCTGGCTGCAAATAATCCAGTCCCATACTGTGAGCACCACGGCTGCAAGCAAGAAAACCAGCAGGAAAGTCGAAGAATCCAGAAAGCCAAGAAGCAAGGTAAGATCTAAAAATCAAAAAGGAAAGTTCAAACATCGGCACTCAACACTCTAGGAATTCAGCATTTATTCCTGACAAATGCCCTACAGCATCTCTTAAGTCTCAGTTCCCAGGTGTGCCTTGTGAAGAGGGGCGGGGCGCTCTCCTTCTAAGTAGTTGGGTCAGCCTGCACTGTTCCTGCCTTCTCTCCACTCTCCGTGCTCGGGGATCAGGAGGAGGTGGTCCCTGCTCATTGCCTGAGCTCCATCTCTCATGTTCACTGCTTAACCTCTTTTCATCATCTTGCCCTGTTCCTCCCTGCCTACAAACCATTCCATAACCTTGAAAGGCCCTGGCCTGACTCAGCCTGCCCCTCCCCATTTTCCTCCAATGCCAATGAAGCCCCCCCCCCAATCTCTGTCAGCTCCAGTTCCAGCTCGTCTTCCCCTGCAGATTCAGGCTCCGACAGGGCCGTTGTAAGTTCAAACGGTCAATAAACGAACTGTCGTAAGTGGGAGAACTACCTATGGGACAGGCAGTTTCCAAGAATCGAAGGTCATTGAATGGATGAACAAGAAATTCATTCCCGCATGCTTCTAATTAATGCTAATTATTCAACATACAGAGGAATCCACTTAGGATCTGCATAAGGATAATGAATCCAGCCATAACAGGAAGTTGAGATCTAATCACCAGTTGGGGATTGATGTGCGATGATACACCTCCCCTGTGATTTTTTTTCCCCCTCAGGGATTTCTTTGGCTCCTACGTATGCGGGGAGTCCTTGACGTACAACCACGATTGAACGCACAATTTTTATTGCTAAGTGAGAGCGTTATTGAGTGAGCTTTGCCCCATTTTACATCCTTTCTTGACGTAACTGTTAAGTAAACAACTGCAGTAGTTGTAGTCACCCACTTGTTAAGCGAATCTGGTTTCCCGCGTTGACTTTTGCTGATCAGAAGGCTCCGTTGCCTGAGCCTGGGCTATCGACAGATGCAGACTCTGAGAGTGAGGGAGAGGAGTTGGCAAGGCCTCCCTCTTCAGGACCCTCCTCTCTGGCAATGCCTCCGGAGGACACCGAAGGCCAAGAGATAGGCCCAGAGCCAAGCACGTCCCCACAGCTACAGGTGGACAGTGACGAAGGAGATAAGTGCTTGCTGGATCCTCGACAGCGGCGCAGTGAGAAGCGCGCGCAGCAGAAGAAGAGGCGTGCCAGAGATTAGCTGAGTCACTGGACTACACCCCACAGGGTATAAATGTGGGTGTGGTGGCCGGCTCAGTTTGTGACAAGCAAAAAACTAGAAGCAATCCATAGTCTCTGTGTTACTGGAACTCTGCGTGCCTTATTAGACTGCATTTGGAATAATCCTTATATTGCTGGGACCTTGCCTGCCTTATCGGAATGCTTTCAGTCTAATCTTTGTTTTCTGTGAGTAAAGACTGAATTGGCAGCCAGCCACTGGGTTGCTGCCAGCTTTATCTTCAAAGACTTTGTCATGTGGCTTATTAACTCCGGCCCGTCTGTGGGGTGGTGTGTGTGAGACGGGGACAGAACAGAGGGGTGGGTTCTACTTACCTTTACTACTGGTTTGCATCGTGTCCGCCTGCCCGCACACTTTGCTCGCAGATCACCTATGATGACATCCAGGTCAGTGGGCGGAGCCTCCCGCCGGTTTTACTACCAGTTCTTGTGAATCGGTCCGGACCGGGGTCAACCCACCACTGCCACGCACGCACACACTTCACACGCTCACACCTTCGACACATGTGCCCACATAGGACGTCATAGAGCCAGGGCAGGTAGGCGGGCCCACCCGCGATCTCCGCTACCGGTTCTCCCAAACCAGTACGAACCGGCTGAATGCCACCTCTGGTGTGAACCCCGGGGCGTTGCTACCATCGTAAATACGAACCTAGTTGCCAACGCTTGCCACGGAGACGCTGCAATGGTCGTAAAGGGTGAGAGTCACTTCTCTCAGGGCCGAATGGTCACTAAGTGAACCGTTATAAGTCGAGGCTTACCTGTGGCACATCAGAAAGGATTTGCCCTCCGCAGGGAGAGAACACGGAACTGTACAGGCCTACTGGGCGGAAACTCACAGGTTTTCCCATTTTAAAAATTAAAAAAAAAACCCACAACCTTTTAAAATTTGCAATCGGCGAGACCGTCACTTCCGTAATATTTTCTGAAAAGAAGCAGGTTGCCTACAACCAATTGCCGGAGGCTCTGAGGCTGTTTGGGGTTCCCCTCCTCCCCAGTGTTAACTAAATTGCCTTTTGAGTGCAGAAAAATGATGGGCCTAATTGAGAGTAATCAAAGGAGTGAAAAAGGTCAAAGAGATAAGCTAGAATACGGCATCCAGTTTTGGTCACCACACTATGAAAAAGATGTTCAGACTCCGGAAAGAGTGCAGAGAAGAGCAACCAGGATGATGAGGGGACTGGAGGCTCAAACATACGATGAACGGTTGCAGGAACTGGGCCTGGCTAGTCTAGTGAAGAGAAGGACCACAGGAGACAGGAGAGCATCTTCCAATATTTGAGGGGCTGCCCCAGAGAAGAGGAAGGGGGTCAAGCTATTTTCCAAAGCACCTGAAGGCCAGACGAGGAACAATGGATGGAAACTGAACAAGGAGAGATTCAACCTGGAAATAAGGAGGGATTTTCTGACAGTGAGAACAATCATCCCATGGAGCAGAAGTTGCCTTCGGAAGTTGTGGGAGCTTCATCCCTGGAGGCTTTCAAGAAGAGACTGGACTGCCTTCGGTCAGAAATGGTGTAAGATCTCCTGCTTGGGGAGGGGGTCATCTCTGTTTCAAAGTCATTCAGTGGAAGATAAAAGGGAACAGGTTCCGACCAAGGAGAAAGTCACAACTTCTTGGCCTTCAGAAATTGTGAGTGTTCCAACACTGGCAGTTTTTAAGAAAAGAATGGACAACCATGTGTCTGAAATGGCAAAGGGCCGTGATGGCAAACCTATGACACGTGTGCGGGGGGCAGGGCACAATGTGGAGGGCCGCACATTGCATTTTGGGGATTCGGGGGGGGGCATGCCCAGGGGCTGCGTATGCATTGCATTTTGGGGAATTCGGGGCAGGGGTGGGTTCTAAAATGTTTTATGCCCAGTTCTGTGGGCGTGGCTTATTTTGTGGGCATGGTTTGGTGGTCATGTGACAATTCTTGAGGATTTAACAGAGGTACTGGTCTACCAGGCTTTTAACTGCTTGCAGAGATGTACCGGTCTACCCATTTGTGTTTGGAGGCACTGGTCTACTCATTTGTTTTTGGAGGCACTGGTCTACCATTTGTTTTTGGAGGCACTGGTCTACTCATTTGTTCTTGGAGGCACTGGTCTACTCATTTGTTCTTGGAGGCACTGGTCTACCCATTTGTTCTTGGAGGCACTGGTCTACCCATTTGTTTTTGGAGGCACTGGTCTACCCATTTGTTTTTGGAGGCACTGGTCTACTCATTTGTTTTTGGAGGCATTGGTCTACTCATTTGTTTTTGGAGGCACTGGTCTACCCATTTGTTTTTGGAAGCACTGGTCTACTCATTTCTTTTTGGAGGCAGTGGTCTACCCATTTGTGTTTGGAGGCACTGGTCTACCCATTTGTTTTTGGAGGCACTGGTCTACCCATTTGTTTTTGGAGGCACTGGTCTACTCATTTGTTTTTGGAGGCACTGGTCTACTCATTTGTTCTTGGAGGCACTGGTCTACTCATTTGTTCTTGAGGCACTGGTCTACTCATTTGTTCTTGGAGGCACTGGTCTACCCCATTTGTTTTGGAGGCACTGGTCTACCCATTTGTTTTTGGAGGCACTGGTCTACTCATTTGTTTTTTGGAGCATTGGTCTACTCATTTGTTTTTGGATGGCACTGGTCTACCCATTGTTTTGGAAGCACTGGTCTACTCATTTCTTTTTGGAGGCAGTGGTCTACCCATTTGTGTTTGGAGGCACTGGTCTACCCATTTGTTTTTGGAGGCACTGGTCTACCACCACACTGCCTTTTGAATCCCCCTGCAACTCAGACTAAGCCAAGCCCAACCAAGCCCCCACCCAAACAGAACACACCCCCAGCCAATCAGAGCACAACCAATCCCCCAGCCAATCAGAACACAGCCAAGCTCCCACCCAATCAGCTCCCACCCCCACTAGCAGTTAAAAGGAAGAAACAGCTGTGATCTCACATTGCTCCTGGGAGCACGAAGCCGAGAACACCAGCCTGAAGATGACGAATGAGACTTCGTCGAAACGTCACCAAGACACTTCCAATTTTACTGGGTTATTCTGGGAGAAAACCAGAATAACCAAGACCTACATATATATGTGTGTGTGTGTATATATATATAGATACTGGCTTTTCAAATCCACTGCAAAGAAGAGGATATCATTTAACGACACTAAGCCAATCATTATTGCCTATTTATGTCATTTAGTCAAAGGAAGACTATTCTAAATGTATTAGACTCTCGCCCTACAAAGAATGAGAGAATGCCACTGTTGAAATAAATCATTGCGATATAATGTACCTTTCACCAAATTAATAGGTTGCCCACCTGGCTCTGCCAATCATTCTCGCGCATAAAAGACACAAATGCATAAATATACATGTGCAGATATATTCCACCTCTTCTTCCCAAGAAACATCAAAAGAAAAAGAAAAAAAATAGGGTGAGGGAAATATGATGCAGCCCGGATGAAGAAAAAGGATAGCAGCAATAGGAATGGAAGGAAAGAGATAATCAGAGATGAAGGGAAGGGAAGGGAAGGGAAGGGAAGGGAAGGGAAGAAAGGAAAGAAGGAAAGGAAAGGAAAGGAAAGGAAAGGGAAACGAAAGGAAACGAAAGGAAACGAGAAGGAAACGAAAGGAAACGAAAGGGAAGAGAAGTTAATGGATGAAGAAGGAAAGGAAAGGAAAGGAAAGGAAAGGAAAGGAAAGGAAATAAATTGATGAAGAAGGGAAGGGAAGGGAAGGAAAGAAAGGAAAGGAAAGGAAAGGAAAGGAAAGGAAAGGAAAGGAAAGAAAGGAAAGGAAAGGAAAGGAAAGGAAAGGAAAGGAAGAGAAGTTAATGGATGAAGAAGGAAGGAAAGGAAAGGAAAGGAAATAAATTGATGAAGAAGGGAGGGAAGGGAAGGGAAGGAAGGGGAAGGAAAGGAAAGGAAAGGAAAGGAAAGGAAAGGAAAGGAAAGGAAAGGAAAGGAAAGGAAGAGAAGTTAATAGATGAAGAAGGAAAGGAAAGGAAAGGAAAGGAAAGGAAAGGAAAGGAAAGGAAAGGAAGAGAAGTTAATGGATGAAGAAGGAAAGGAAAGGAAAGGAAAGGAAAGGAAAGGAAAGGAAAGGAAAGGAAAGGAAAGGAAAGGAAAGGAAGTTAATGGATGAAGAAGGGAAGGGAAGGGAAGGAAAGGAAAGGAAAGGAAAGGAAAGGAGGGAGGGAGGGAAGGAGATATTGGAAGGGAAGGGGAGGGGAGGGGAGGGAAGGGAAGGGGGAGGAGAGGAGAGGAGAGGATATAGGAGAGGAGAGAGAGGAGAGGAGAGGAGAGGAGAGGAGAGGAGAGGAGAGGAGAGGAGGAGAGGAAGGAAGGAAGGAAGGAAGGAAGGAAGGAAGGAAGGAAGGAAGGAAGGAAGGAAGGAAGGAAGGAAGGAAGGAAGGAAGGAAGGAAAGGTGAAGGCCCTATTAAACATTAGAAAGGGTTAAATTCACCAGACAAAAAGCATCTTCCAAACAGGAGTTAATTTTCAGACTCTCTGCTTTCCAGCAAGTGTTTCTAAATTATTAGTACTTCCTTTTTTTCCACTGGCTTCTTTTATCATCAGAGAATGCCTATTTACAAGTAAATTATTTAGTATATACACTGTCTGCTCAATGGAATAGAATTAGAAACAAACACTGCAATCATAACAGCCACGAAGCAAGAAATATCAACTCAGGGTCAATACAAATATGTGTATATACTCATCCAAAACACTACAGTTAAATAATAACAATAACAATAACAACAATAATAATAATGCTATAATAATAATAATAACAACAACAATAATAACAATGCTGTACGTTTATCTGTGCGTTTATGAATGTAATACGTTTATAATTGTATCATAAAGTTTATTACATGTATAGATTTAACAAATAACAATAATAATTCACGGAAGTTGGGCAACAGCTGGTTGATAAAGATTGCAGGTAGGCCAATGTGTCATTCTTAACCTCAATTATTACTTCTGTTAGAAAAATAGCTGGACTTCTCATCTGCCGACAGCTTCCAGGAAAGACCTAGGGAGGATTTGGCTTCGTGCCTTCACCCATTATTGCCATCTGGCTGTTTTGAATTTTTTGCGAGATCTAATCATGAAGCAACTGATAACTATATTGGCCTCTGGGGAAGCCAATGGGTCTAGTCATCCTAGCATTAGCTAAAGTGAGTGCGCTAAAATAGTGGGCCATTATTTATGCTGAGAGGTGCACATACTCAGGAAAGGACTAGAAAGTTCTTGAGCAAAATTCGTGAGGGAACAAAAACTGCTGTTCCCCATTTGCCGGGAGGGGAAATCCTCCTCCATCTTTACTTGTCTGCCTGAGAGCAATCCTTCAGGGGTGAAATCCAGCAGGTTCTGACAGGTTCTGGAGAACCGGTAGCGGAAATTTTGAGTAGTTCAGAGAACCGGCAAATACCAGTTTTGTATGGGGTGGGAATGGAGATTTTGCAATAGCCTTCCCCTGGAGTGGGCTGGGAATGGAGATTTTGCAGTATCCTTCCCCTGGAGTGGAGAGGGAATGGAGATTTTGCAGTAGCCTTCCCCCAGGAGTGTGGAGGGAATGGGGATTTTGCAGTAGCCTTTCCCTGGAGTGGGGTGGGAATGGAGATTTTGCAGTAGCCTTCCCCCTGGAGTGGGGTGGAAATGGAGATTTTGCAGTAGCCTTCCCCTGGAGTGGGGAGGGAATGGGGATTTTGCAGTAGCCTTCCCCTGGAGTGGGGTGGGAATGGAGATTTTGCAGTAGCCTTCCCCTGGAGTGGGGTGAAAATGGAGATTTTGCAGTAGCCTTCCACTGGAGTGGGGTGGGAATTGAGGTTTTGCAATATCCTTCCCCTGGAGTGGGGTGGGAAGGGAGATTTTGCAGTAGCCTTCCCCCTGGAGTGGGGTGGGAATGGGGATTTTGCAATATCCTTCCCCCAGGAATGGGGTGGGGATGGAGATTTTGCAGTAGCCTTCCACCTGGAGTGGGGTGGGAATGGAGATTTTGCAGTAGCCTTCCCCTGCCACGCCCACCAAGCCACACCACGCCCACCAAGCCACGCCCACAGAACCAGTAGTAAAAAAAATTGAATTTCACCACTGCCATCCTTGTTCTGTTGGCTACCAGTTAAGGATTCCTTCCAAGTTTTACTATGATCCTTTCTTTCTTTTCTTTTCTTTTTTAAAAAAAATTGGCTTAGCTTTTTTGCTGTGTGGCTTAATTACCCCTTTTTTATTTGTTTATGCAGAAGGTTTATATGCAACCTGGATTTTTTTCTTTTTTTAACGTGGATCGTGCGGGCTCGCAAGGTTATTAAAAAAAAAAACCTTAGAAAGATAAAACCAGGAAGAGAGCCCAGAACAATAAAAAGTCATAAAAAGCAGGCATGAAAAAATGCACACGGAATTAAGACAGGGCGATAAAAATAGCATGATAAAACCAGCAAGAGAACAGCAGAAAAAACAACCAAGGTTTTTGCTAAAGGCTTTTTACGAGAATCAATCCGAACAGAGCTGGAGGTCTTCTAGTCAACCCTCTTCTCTGGTAGGAGACCCTTATCCCATTTCAGACAAACGCTCTCTACATGGGGCTCCCCTTAGGGTGCACCCGGAGGCTCCAACTTGTGCAGAATGCGGCCGTGCGGGGGATTATGGGAGCGACAGGGCGCTCCCACGTGACACTTCTCCTGCGCGAGCTGCATTGGCTGCCGGTGGACTTCCGGGTGCGCTCCAAGGTGTTGGTGATCACCTTTAAAGCGCTCCATGGCTTAGGACCGGGGTAGTTACGGGACCGTCTTCTGCCACCAATTGCCTCCCACCGGCCGGTTCGCTCCCACAGAGAGGGCCACCTCAGGGTGCCGTCAGCCAGACAATGCCGGCTGGCGACCCCCAGGGGGAGAGCCTTCTCTGTGGCAGTTCCCACCCTCTGGAACGATCTTCCTCCAGAGTTGCGAACGATCTCAGACCTCCGGACTTTTCGTCGGGCCTTAAAAATATTTTTTCCAGTTAGCCGGACTGGCCTGATCCCATGGTTAATTTTTAGAGTTTGATATTAAATATTAATTGAACTGTTTTAAATTTGAGGGCCAAATTTTATATTAGTTGCTTTTAAAATTGTTTTAACTTTTGTAAAATTGTTTTTTTACTTCTGGCTTTCACCGCCCTGAGTCCACAAGGAGAAGGGCGGTATATAAATCTAATAAATGAAATGAAATGAAATGGTTGTCCAACTTCTTCTTAAAAACCTCCAGTGATGGGCGCCACGCAACTTAAGACTTTGCTTCATGCTTTTTAAGCTCAGAACCCTGTCGTACCTTTGCAACGAGTGAGATCGCGGTTCATTTTTTTTCTTTCCTGCCGTGGCTTCCGATGCCCTTTTGACAATAAAAACTTTCCACGGACAGAGGGACGGAAGAAAAACGACTGCATAAGGTTGTAAATTTTAAACATCACCTCCAAAGCCTAGCAGTCAGTGGTGGGTTTCACATTTTTTTACTACCGGTTCTGTGGGTGTGGCTTGGTGGGCGTGGCATGGCTTGGTGGGCGTGGCAGAGGAAAAATACTGTAAAATCTCCATTCCCACCCCAATCCAGGGGAAGGTTACTGCAAAATCCCCATTTCCTCCCGATCACCTGGGACTTGGGAATCAGAAAATAGATGGTGGCGGGGCCAGTCAGAATTTTTACTACCGATTCTCCGAACTAATCAAAATTTCCGCTACCGGTTCTCCAGAACTGGTCTGAACCTCCTGAAACCCACCTCTGCTAGCGGTGCTTTGCGAAGAGCCCGCAACTCAAAGGTTTCAGGTAGCATTCAAGCAAGTTTGAATGAATTGATGGAATGAGAGGTGCTATTCAGCCGGTTCGGGCCGGTTCGGGCCGGTTCGGATGAATCGGTAGCGACAATTGCAGGTAGGCCCACCCACCTTCCCCGACTCTATACCGTTTTATTTAGGCACGTTTTTGAGGCCGGCCACATGCGCGGAAGGAGTGTGAAGAAATTGTGCACGCTCATGACGAACCGGTGGTAACAAAATATGAAACCCACCGCTGGATGGAATGCTGAGGTAAACGTGTAATCTGTTTGTTCTCTGATATTTCATTCATCCCGCGGAGTCTCGGTTTTTTTACGATGCTCATTATCTCCGGCAGATATTGTGCATTCTGCAAGGAGGACGTGTTTCCTGGGGATGTATTGTTTGTTGCAAATCCTTTCCCCGTGTTTTGAACGCTGCGTGCGCCAATTCAAACCTGCTTTCCCGAAGATATATTTAGGAATTACCTTTGCTCTTGCCAAGCACGGTTCCCGCGATGACAGCGGGCGATAGTTTAATGGCAATTTTAAGAATCAAACATCCCTGTTAAATTATGTACAGCACAATGGAATTTTACAAAGCTGTTTCTTCTTTTTTTAAAAAAAATAAAATAAAAGAGAAGAGAAGAGAAACCGGAAGGAATGGGGATTTTGCAGTATCCTTCCTCTGGAGTGGGGTGGGAATGGAGATTTTGCAGTATCCTACCCCTGCCATGCCCACCAAGCCACGCCCACAGAAGCAGTAGTAAAAAGTTTGAATTCCACCACTGGTCTAATAGAATAAAAAGAAGGTAAAGATTCCCCTCGCACATATGTCCTAGTCGTTCCTGACTCTAGGGGGCGGTGCTCATCTCCGTTTCAAAGCCGAAGAGCCAGCGCTGTCTGAAGACATCTCCGTGGTCCTGTGGCCGGCATGACTCAACGCCAAAGGCGCACGGAACGCTGTTCCCTTCCCACCAAAGCTGGTCCCTATTTTTCTACTCGCATTTTTTGCGTTCTTTCGAACTGCTAGGTTGACAGAAGCTGGGACAAGTCACGGGAGCTCACCCTGTTACGCGGCACTCGAACTGCTGAACTGCCGATCTTTCGATTGACAAGCTCAGCATCTTAGCCACTGAGCCACCGCGTCCCTTCTAATAGAATAATTAAGTTTCATTGATTAAGTGTAATAGATTAACGTAAGGTAAACATGATAGTGAATTCTGTTGCATTACCTTTCAATTTTTTTGTGTTTGTTTATTGTAGCAATATGAATAAATCATGTCTTCTGATAGGGTGTCAGAAATACCATGATGGCATGTGAAAAATATTCATTTATTCAGATGCAACATACCATAGCATTCTTACTTTATTTACCCTGTTGTAATATGGCTCCTTTATACTGACATAACTGAGACACATTATAATAACAATTTATTATAAAAATGACAACAAGAGTCTCAAAGAAATGCATTTCAGAGCAATGCATGATTTCAATATTGTTTTTTTTTAATGCTATCATATACAGTATATCTACAGCTTATTTTTCTTTTTACAACCCTGGAATCCCTTAATTTGGGGTAGAGTCAGAGCGACTGAATAGAGCTGAGCATTTACTGGCCGGATGCCTTTCCTGTCACCAATGCAGAGTTTTTTTCCAGTGTGCCCAGAGAAAGAAATATCTGTCTCTACCTAGGATCGAACTCACAGACTCCTGACTGTGAGGCGAGACCACCACTGCACTGCTCTACAGCAGTTTGTTTAATGATTGTTTGTTGTGGCCTGCCAGCAGCCTGCGTGGATTGTGGCTGATCCTGACGACAAGGAGGCAGGTGTGGTGTCGCTCCAGCAGCCTGTGCAGCCGGCGCTCGAGTCGGACAGCGAGGAGGCTGAAGAGGATGTGGTGCCAGAGGCAGCAACTCAGCCAGGACCTTCAGAACCTCCAGAGGCTCCTTCAAGTGAAGAGAGTGAAGTGGAGGAGCCTCTCCTCAATGCTCGAGCACGCAGGGCTGCCAAAAGGCAGGAGTGGTTACTCAGGAGGACGTCTCCTCGAAAGTGAGGCTTGGGGCTAATTGGCCACTTCCTTAGCCTATTTAAGTTTGCATGCAGCTGGCAAACGTTGCAGGAAACAATGTGCGTTCGTCCGGTCGTTTGTTGAGCATTTGAGAGTGAATTTTCCTTGCAAACCTGGTTTCTGGGCTCATTGCCAACTATTGTAAGCCTTTATCTAATCTTTGGAATTTCTGGCAGACTATTAAGGACATTTTTAGTAATAGCCTGCATTTGAAAAAGACTGTGTTTGTAGTAAACGGAGTTGTTCGGAGTTTTGTGTGTGCTACATTTCTTGGGTTCCATAGCTGGGGCAGAACACTGTTCAAAAGTTACAATGGCACTGAAAAATGTGACTAAGGACCATTTTTTAGAATTTACGACCACTGCAGCATCCCGACAGTTGCCCAGTCCAAATTCAGACACTCTGGCAATCAGTTCAACCAGGGGTGGAGTTCAGAAATTTTAGCAACTGGTTCTCTGCCTGGTTGCTGTGTGGGCGTGGCCATGGTGGGCGTGGCCTACTCAGCCTCCTGCACCATGGGGGGGGCAGTATTTTCACCCTCCCCAAACTGCGGAGGCTTTCCTTGAATCTCCGGTAGGCCTGTTTTTGGCCCTCCCCAGGCTCCGGAGGCTGTCTTTGAGCCTCTGGGAGGGTGAAAACGGCCTCCTCTGTGCTCCAGAGGCCCTCCCGAGGCCGGAAATGGGCCTGTTTTTGGACTTCCAGTAGGCCTGTATTTGGCTCTCCCCAGCCTCCGGAGGCTTTCCTTGAGCCTCTGGGAGGATGAAAATGGCCTCCCCTGGGCTCCAGAGGCCCTCCGGAGGCCGGAAATGGGCCTGTTTTTAGACTTCCGTTAGGCCTGTTTTTCGCCCTCCCCAGGCTCCATACGGACCCTGCATTACCTGGCATCCAAGATGGGGTGCTGGAGGCTCCTGGGAGGGGCCGGACAGAGTGGGCGGGGTCAGCCAGTCCATGCAACTCCCGGTTCGGCGAACCAGATTAAAATTAACACCGAACCCATCTGAACCGGCTGAATCCCACTGAATATGATAAACATATTCGTAATACTGTGATACTACATAGTCTTCCTCCCAAATACTGTCCCGGCAACAAACTTCTTTTTTTTTTTTTTAGATCTGTATTATTTCCCCTGCACTTCATAAAACGTTTATATGCACTTTTTAAAAAAAAAACAATAACAACCCAACTAACAGACAAAACATCCGTTCAGCTTTTCGTGCTTTTAAAGCAAACATTTACAGCTTAAAGCTTCTACCCTGTAATTACCAGCATTCTCTTCCTGGTTATATTTCATTTTCATCCATTAGGGAAATAAAATGTAAATCGTATAATCTTGTATTGTTAATGAAGTTTAATGCATATCGGGGGCAGAGAGAAGAGAACAGCATTAAAGGAAACAAATGGATGGCTACAGAAATTGATACCACGATATCTCTCTCCCTCCCTCTCTCTCTCTCTCCCATGCAAAACTTTTTGGGGTTCATGCCACATTTCAGATTTGTTCCATTCGTGCTACTCACATATACTTAATGCCCACCATGCACATGCTAGTCTTCTATACAAGCAGTTAGAAGTTAGAGTTCTCACTTTGGCTACTTTATTTGAATATTTTATTTGGCCAAGAGCTGTTAGACACATAAGGACTTTGTCTCTGGTGCAGAAGCTCTCTATGTGCATGCAAAGCAACAAAGGGATAGGATAGGGTAGGATTGGATAGAGTAGGGTAGGGCACGATAAGGTAGGGTAGCATAGGATAGAGTAGGGGAGGGGAGGATAGGGGAGTGGAAGGCAGGATAGGGTAGGGTACAGTAGGGTAGGGTAGCACAGGATAGGGTAGGGTAGGGTAAGGTAGGATAGAGTAGGGTAAGTTGAGGTAGGATAGATAGGGTAGAGTAAGGTAGGGTAAGGTAGAGTAGCACAGGATAGGGTACGGTAGGGTATGGTAGGGTAGGGTAGGGTAAATTGAGGTAGGATAGGTAGGGTAGAGTAAGGTAGGATAGGGTAGGGTAGCACAGGATAGGGTACGGTAGGGTAAGGTAGAGTAAGTTGAGGTAGGATAGATAGGGTAGAGTAAGGTAGGGTAAGGTAGAGTAGCACAGGATAGGGTACGGTAGGGTAAGGTATGGTAGGGTAGGGTAAATTGAGGTAGGATAGGTAGGGTAGAGTAAGGTAGGGTAGGGTAGGGTAGCACAGGATAGGGTAGGATAGAGTAAGGTAGGGTAAGTTGAGGTAGGATAGGTAGGGTAGAGTAAGGTAAGGTAGGGTAGGGTACGTTGAGGTAGGATAGGTAGGGTAGAATAAGGTAGGATAGGGTAGGGTAGCACAGGATAGGGTAGGATAGAGTAAGGTAGGGTAAATTGAGGTAGGTTAGGTAGGGTAGAGTAAGGTAGGGTAAGGTAGGGTAGGGTAACACAGGATAGGGTAGCGTAGGGTAGGGTAAATTGAGGTAGGATAGGTATGATAGGTAGGGTAGGGTAGAGTAGGGTAGGGTAGGGTAGGATAGGATAGGATAGGATAGGATAGGATAGGATAGGATAGGATAGGATAGGATAGGATAGGATAGGATAGGATAGGATAGGGCAGGGCAGGGCAGGGCAGGGCAGGGCAGCGCAGCGCAGCGCAGAACAGAACAGAACAGAACAGAACAGAACAGAACAGAACAGAACTCAACTCTTTATTGGCCAAGTGATTGGACACCCAAGGAATTTGTCTCCAGTGCATTAGCTCTCAGTATACATATAAGCAATTGGACTTTCTGATTTTTCTCTGAAGACATTTTGCTTCTCCTCCAAGAAGCTTCTTTAGGTCTTCTTCAGCTTCTTGGATGAGAAGCAAAACGACTTCAAAAGGAAAAAAACCAGAAAGTTCAGTTGCCTATTGAAAAGAAGAAGAAAAAAAGCACCTTTGGGATCACCCATGACCTGGATGACGGAGAATCTCCATAGACATACGAACAGCAAGTGATAGGTCATAGGTCATAAATCGGTTACAAACCACAATGGATGAATCATAAGAAACCAACAGGAGAAGATCGTAAGAAAGATGGGAAGATGAGAAAAGATGAGGAACGAGACACTGTTGTGGGGAATTTAAGTGTTCGGCAGACGGATGGCACCAGAGGTGGTATTCAGGCAGTCCGGATTGGTTCTCCCGAACCGGTAGTGGAAATCACTGGTTTAAGAACCAACTGTTGTTACCCAGGCCCAAGTAAGTAGTAGGAAAATCAGTCCGTGAAAAAACAAACAAACTTTATTCGAACAGCTGGGAATGACGTCATTCCCAGCGTCGTTCAACTAAATTAAAGCAATTTCCTCCCAACACAAATTCCTCAGTCCTATCGCAAACCTGGGTCCAATTAGGCAAACTGCCAAAGGCCTTTCTTGGCAAACGTTCAGAAGTCACAGATACAAAAAATAAATACAAGATGTAGACAAAGTAAAGATGAAACTATCAATGTTGTTTTCCGGCAAAGCCCAAACACCGTTGCTGGTCTGTTTTAAGCCTTGTGGGAGGGGCCAATCATCTCTTGGCCTTACTCCCGAGTTGTCCTCTTTGCTTGAGCTGCTCTTGCCTTCTGGCAGCTCTTCTTATGCGTGCATTAGGAACAGGCTCCTCCTGTTCCTCTGCCTCACTCCTATCAGGCTCTGGAGGCTCTGGAGGCTCTGGAGTCTGTACCTCACTCCCCGATGGCCCTGGCCCCATCTCTGCCTCCGACACAGAGCCCTCATCCGGGCCCTCCCCAGCCTCCAGGACTGGCCCACGTTCTTCCTCAGCCTCATTGCTGTCCGTCTCCATTGCCAGCTCCTCAGGCTGCTGGCGGACCACAACACTGGCCACTCACCACGACTCTATGCCATCCTATTGAGGCACGTTTTTGAGGTCAGGCGCAGTGGTGAAATTTGAACCAGTTTACTACTGGTTCGCTGGCTGAGCATGCGCGCTGCATGCCAAATGCATGCTGCATGCATGCATGCACCGTGCACACCACACACCAAAAGCGAGTGAGCGCGTACGCAGTGCACATCAAAGGGAGGCTTGGGAAGGTAAGTAGAACAGCGCGGGGGGTGTGATCAGCTGTGGCGTGTGATCATCAGAGCCTTTTTTTTTACTTTTTTAAAGCATTTTTTATGACTGGCTCGTCCAAGCTGGTAGTAAAAAAATGCATTTAAAAGGTTTTTTAAAAGACTGGCTGTTGTTTCGATGAACAAAGACACGTAGGCAGGCAGATGGTTTCACGGGAAGGCCCCTTGGTGGGAGGGCACCTTGTGGAAGACACCCCGACCCCATCCAGAAGGCTCCCTTTTATTGTCATTTTACAACTACCATGGCAAAACGTTAATCAACGTTTACTTTGTACTGATTGGGTAAAGAAAGCTCGTGAATTCCACGTGGGCCCTTTGTGTTTCCCTCATGTCCTTCCTGGGACAAACAATGCCCATGCCTCGCATATTTGAGAGAGGGTCT
Source organism: Coluber constrictor foxii (assembly GCA_038048745.1). Lineage (NCBI taxonomy): Eukaryota > Metazoa > Chordata > Lepidosauria > Squamata > Colubridae > Coluber > Coluber constrictor. The sequence continues at coordinate 84,177,430 of CM075965.1, read as the reverse complement.
CTGCCAGACATCCTGTCTTTACATTCCTGATAAGATTAAGACCTTGTGTTAATGTTGTTTACTCAGTGCGGTTTGCCAGCCCCTGAGATAACATCATCTCCACAACTGACGATCACAGCTGTGGCGCACGATCGTTAGAGCCTCTTTTTTTTAACCTTTTAAAAGCAGGAAGTAACGACACCCGGGCGGGTGGGTGGAGCCTCGCGCCGCCACCGCTACCGGTTCTCCGAACCACCTGCCATAATTGCTACTGGATCACCCAATCCGGTCCAAACCGGGAACATTTCACCCCCGGCCAGGCGCCTACACGGAAGGGATAAATGTCAGCAAAGCACATGCACGGAAGCCTGGGCACAGGGGCAGACGCTCACATTTGCAAACTGGTAGGGAATACCACCCCTGGATGGCAAGGCGGTGATGACACCGACGCTGGCTCGGGAATTCTGGGAGTTGAAGTCCACAAGTCATGAAAGCGATGTAGTTCCCCACCCCTGCGGTGGAAGAAGGAGACAACCTCCGGCGATGCTAGCAAAGCTCAGAAAATGGTGATGAGGGCCAAAAGTCCATAGAGTAAACCACAAGGATAAGCCACCAAAACTTGCTGCCCTTCCATAGCCAACGTGGAAGCGAAGATTTTGGAGGCTGAGAGGCTGCACCATCCAATAATGATCAGGACCACCAGAGTCCCAAGGACCCCTCTGAAATAAGAAGAAGAAGAAGAGTTCACGTTGTTAAGTCCAGATACGAACAGAGAGGCAGGATGATCATAGTGAAGTGAAGTAACTATTTATTTCAGGCCATAGGAACAAAAATTACAAACTCAGGGCTGCCCGAGACTGCAGTTCCTTTTATCAGGAGCTGTCCAGCATGTCAGCCACTGACACTTGTTCATTTTCTCGCCGGGGAAAATGAACCAATGAGTGAAGGCTGATGTAAGACTCATTCCTACTTGTATATTCAACACAGGTGATGTCAGGAGCAAAGAATGAGGACCCCATGTTAACTTCCAGTTATGGTTTGTCCCTCAAGCCTATACAAAAATCTACTCAACCAATGGACACTGAACAACCTAGCTTCTACTTCCGTTGACCGACTCCGTGGATGTAAAGAAGTGAGCTACAGCTCCTGAAAGTACAGATTGTTCTCAACTCAGAACAGTTCATTTAGTGACTGTTCAGAGTTGCAAGAAAACTAGCCAAGCTCAGAGAGCACCGAGGACCCCCTCATTTCAGCCCCGAGCTACAAATGGGGCTCTCCTTGAAGAGCACCCGGAGCCTCCAACTGGTCCAGAATGCGGCCACGCGGGTGATTATGGGGCCGACACGACGCACCCATGTAACACCACTCCTGCGTGAGCTGCACTGGCTCCCAGTGGTCTTCCAGGTGCGATTCAAGGTGTTGGTGACCACCTTTAAAGCGCTCCATGGCTTAGGACCTGGGTACCTGCGAGATCGCCTTCTGCCGCCGATAGCCTCCCACCGGCCAGTATGTTCCCACAGAGAGGGACTCCTCAGGGTGCCGTCGGTCAAAGTATGTCGACTGGTGACCCCCCAGGGGGAGAGCCTTCTCTGTGGGGCTCCCGCCCTTTGGAATGAATTGAGATACGTTTAATCCCCGACCTACGTATCTTCCGCCGTGCCCTTGAGACCCTATTATTTCAACGGGCTGACGAAAGACTGATTTTTAAAGGGGTATTTTAACTTTGGGGTTTTTATAAAATTAAGGGCCAAATTATTTAATCTGTTTTAACTGGTTTTAACTTTTGTGGCGTATATTGGTTTTTAGCATGGCTGTGCATCGCCCTGAGTCCTTCGGGAGAAGGGCGGTATAGAAAGTTAATAAAATAAAATAAATAAGTAAATAAATATTCTTCTTTGTCGAAATATGCGTGAACGCCACTTCTTTCCCTTCACAACGTTTTAGAGGATACTTACTGTAAGGAGAAAAATACGGCAGAGGTGGACAAGATCACCATGGGCAACAGACTGTAGCCTAACACGCTTGCGACGCACCCGTGGGAAACCCCCACAACGCTCATCAGATTCAACAAAGCATGGATCGCTAGGCAGCCGATCACACTGGTGCCGTACACGTAGCCAAAATGGACTTTTCCTGCCTGTAGAAATGAGCAAAGAGCAAAGCAGTTGGGTTAGAGAAGAGAGGCTGTCCTATTTTTCAATACGGGGAGTCCTCAACTTACGACGACAACCGAGCCACACATTTCTGTGGTTATGTGAGACATTTGCGAAGGGAGCTTCGCCCCATCTTTCTTTCTGCCGTTGTTCGGTGAATCAGTGCACCTGATAAACAGCTGTTAAGTGAATCTGGCTTCCTCGTTGAAGGTCGCAAAAAGGGGATCGCATGACACACACACACACACACACACACCGCGGGGACACTGCAACTGTCATAAATATGAGTTGGTGGCCAGGCATCCTAATTTTGATCACGTGGCCCTGAAGATGCTGCAACGGTCATAAGTGCGAAAAATGGTCATTGGTCAGGGTTTTTCCAATGCCGTTATACTGTGGACGGTCACTAAATGACCTGTTGTAAGTCGAGGACCATGTGTATGTGTGTCCGGCGTGTATAACATCATTAGCGTCTGAAATGAGTATGCTTCCTCTGAAGTCAGTAAGGTTTTTCCCTGTTTCCCCGAAAATAAGACCCTGTCTTATATTTATTTTGCCACCAAAAAGGCACCAGATCTTATTTTCTTTTCCTTTTTTTCCTTTTCAGAGGAACTTGGAGTCTAACCCTCTGTTAGGTGTTTAAAGATTGCCAGATACTGACCCATAAACCCACAAGCTTGTAGCTTTTCTTCAAAGTTTAGGATTCCTTCTGCCCCACCCCCACCCCCCACCCCGGTATATTAAGACACCCAGTAGCCAAATTGTCGGATCTTTTCATCGGTTTGAGACAATACAAGAGCTCACGGCTGCTTTAATCCCCTCTTAATGCATTCATCCTTGCCTCAAAAAGATAGCGAGTGAAAACCAGCAATGGAAAGAGACCGAAGAAATCTAACAATTGGTATCCCCTTTAAATTTTCAGATTTTATGCACCATCTCTGAATAAAAACAATAATTCTGCTTGGTTTCCTAATCCACAGCGCACCTATTTTCATTTAAATCAACCCTTTTCCTTTTGAAAATTAATAATGTCAGAGTACCACATTTCCTGTAAGTTCCAAGAGTAATATTTTCAATTACCAAAGCAGAGAGCAAGGAAGGAATAATAGAGTTTGAAGGGACCCCTTGGAGGTCTTCTAGTCCAACCCTCTGCTTAGGCAGGAAACTCTACACCACTTCAGACAAATGGTGATCCAACCTCTTCTTAAAAACTTCCAGTGTTGGAGCATTCACAACTTCTGGTGGCAAACGGTTCCACTGATGAATTGTTCTCACTGTTAGGAAATTTCTCCCTAGTTCTAAGTTGCTTCTCTCCTTGAGGAGTTCCCCCGTTGCTTCTTGTTCTACCCTCAAGTGCTTTGAAGAATAGCTTGACTCCCTCTTCTTTGGGGCAGCCCCTGAGATATTGGAAGACTGCTATCATGTCACCCCTAGTCCTTTTCATCAAACTAGACATACCCAGTTCCTGCAAACATATAGTTTTATCCTCCGGTCCTCTAATCATCTTGCTTGCTCTTCTCTGCACCCTTTCTAGAGCCATATTGGTGGGCACACGAGCTCAGGTTCGGCACGCATGCCAGCCAGCTGATTTTTGGGCCTTTTGGGCCCACCAGAAGTAGGGAAACAGGCTGTTTTCGGCCTCCGGAGGGCTGCCGGGGTTGGGTGGGGAAGCCCATTTTTGCCCTCCCCAGGCTCCCAGGGAGGCTCTGGCGACCAAAACTGCATGCAGTATTCCAAGTGTGTCCTTATAAAGTGGAAGGAATCCCCAGAGAAGATTTATTAAAAATCTACACATATTTTTTAAAAGTATCTCAGGCAGGCTATAATATTGGAGTCTGTGATTGACAGATAGGTTCGCTTAGAGTGGAGACGTTTAGCCTACCAAGAGCCACGTTGACCCCAGGGCCAAGCAGAAAACCAAAGGCCCAGCCAGGTCTGTCTCGTTCATAATGTTGGCTTCAGCCGGTTTCATGGGGTTGAGCACGGTTAGTGTTTTTTGCCAAATGTGATGGAAGTTGATTCCCAGCTCTGCAACGGAAAACAGAAAAAGCTTCATTAGTTAAGTTTCATCAAGGACATCGAGAAACAAAAGAAAAGAATCAGTTGGCTAATGACTCATAAGATAATTGAACATCTTAATTTGGTCTCCCGCTGTAGAAAGTCAGCACACGCCCACCCTCCTAGGGAATGAAATATTTTGGGGAATATTAAAAAGGTAGGATAGAATATTTCCCCTAAAGGAGAAATGGGGGGAAAATCTTAAGGGAAGCAGAAATTAGCCCCAGTCTCCCTGCCCCAAGCAGAAACTTATAAAGATTTGGTAATCCATTCAGAAAGATTGGGTCAGACAGAAATTCCAGATAAGCAACACGATTAGGCAAGCCAAAGGTTGACAAGATTAGCTCAGACAAACATCTAGGATTTGCATTGGTTGGCTATAGAGCCAGCCATGACCCCTGCATGACCCCGTAGGAATCAAGAAGGTATTTAAAAAAAACCCACCCACTCTCAACTCCGTTTTGTCAGCTGCCCCAGAATCACATGCTGTCAGTTTTTTTTCTTCCAACAGAACTAAGTGTTGTAGCCTGTCAGTGGCCTGTGCAGCTAGTAGCTGATTCTGACTGCGAGGAGGCTGGTGTGGTGCTGCACCAGCAGTCTGTGCAGCTGGCATCTGAGTCAGACAATGAGGAGGCTGGAGAAGATGTGGTGCCAGAGGCGGGGATTCAGCCAGGGCCTTCAGAACCTCCAGAAGCTCCTTTAAGTGAAGAAGACGAAGAGGAGGAGCGTCTTCTCGATGCACGGGCGCGCAGAGCTGCCAAAAGACAGGAGTGGCTCCTTAGGAGGAGGTCTCCTCAAGAGTAAGGCTTGGGGATAATTGGCCACTCCCTTAGCCTATTTAAGGAGGAATGCCACTTGCAGCAAGCTGTAGGGAACAACTTTAGTTCACTCTCCTTTGCGTCTGGATTCTCTGCAAAATTGCTTCGTGGGTTTCTGCCAACTCTAGTAAGGCTGTGATTGCCTTATCTCAGAATTCTTGTAGGCTGTTAAGACAGTTTATTAACAGCCTTTGGTTGATAAAGACTGAGTTATTTGAGTAAAATAAGCTTTGTATAGAGTTTGTGTGTGCTGCGTTCTTTGGGGTCTGTAGCTGGGGCACTAAGAAGGATGGGATTCTAAATTATGTGATTCTGGTGATGAAATGGAGTTGCTCCTCAATAAACTTTCTTTCTTAAGCAATCTCCATTTTATTCTCAGCTTGGTCCTGGACCTGGATTTTACTTCCAATACAACTAAGAGCAGTGGGATTCTAAATTATCAACGTGAAATCCATGTCAAATAAGGACAGGGAAAACTGTGCAGAAACAATATACTATACTATAGGATTACTATAACTGAACAATCATGTCGTATCAGCAAACTGGACAACCATGGGATATCAGCAAAGAGTTTGGTCTAGTGGTTAAAGCACCGGTCTAGAAAGCGGGAGACTGTGAGTTCAAGTCCCGTTTTAGCCGTGAAAGCCAATGAATAGCTTTGGGCCAATCACCAGGAGACAGTGAGTTCTAGTCCCGCCTTAGCTATGAAAACACAGCAGAAAGAAGAAGAAGATGATGATGATTGGGTGATCAACAGTAAATTTCCAGGAGACCCCAAAGAAAAGATGAAACTATAACAGAAGCTAAAGCAAATATCCAGTGTATGGAACTTGAAAAATTATGAATATCTGTACTTCCCACCAAAAAACTGAATATGCAGTGAGATTCTTGACGGCTTATTCATCGCTTATAAATCTCTTCAACAGAATGAAGAAATAGAAGGACAAAGGCCTGTTAAAATATAAATCAATCCCAGGCTTCCCATTAACAATTTATCTTTATACCCAAGATAAATTAATATTAAGTTAACCAAGAATACTTTCTAGGGATCACTACAACGATTTAGAAAGAATTACATAGTTCGGCACGCTTTGTAAATCCAATTAATATTCCTTCTGCTGAACCTGACCACATATGCTATTAATTTTCTTCGGTTGTTTTTAGGTTTTGGCTTAAAGGACTAAAAGATATTAATCCTATTTTCTCTTCTAAGGGATTTGTAGCAATAAAAATGGTGCAGATCTTATAAACTTAGAAACCAAGTAGTAGAGTTTCTATATCTTTTTACGTGTCAATAACATCATTTAAGGAAAGTTACTCTGAAGTCAATCCGTGTATGATTGCACTCTTAACTACAGATATGTTGTTACCCAGGCCCGAGCAGGTATTATTAGACACAATCAGTTCGAAAACAAACAGACCTTATTAGAACAGCTGAGAATTACTTTATTCTCAGCTTAGTCCAAATTAAGTCCAAAACAAATTCTTCATAAACAGTTCTTCGGCCTTATCACCAACCTTTGTCTACTTTGGCACCCTGCCAAAGGCTTGTCTTGGCAAAAGTTCAGAAGCAAGAGACGCAGACAAGAAGCAAATGTAGCAACGTTGCTTTCCTACAAAGATCCCAAGAGCTGTTGCTGCTCTTTTAAGCCTTCTGGGAGGGGCCAATCATCTCCTGGCCTTACTCCTGAGTTGTTCTATTTCCTTTAGCTGCTCTTGTCTTCTGGCAGCTCTTCTCATGCGTGCACTAGGAACAGGCTCCTCCTATTCCTCTGCCTCTCTGCTGTCAGCCGCTGGAGGCTCCGGAGTCTGCACATCACTCCCTGATGGTCCTGGCTCCATCTCTGCCTCCGATGCAGAGCCCTCATCCGGGCCTTCCCCAGCTTTGAGGACTGGCCCATGTTCTTCCTCAGCCTTCTCACTGTCTGACTCCACTGTCAGCTCCTCAGGCTGCTGGCAAACCACAACAGGGTATTCCTCCACTTACGAACACAACTGAGCCCAACCAGAGGTAGATTTCAAAGATTTTAAGCCTGGTAGACCAGTACCTCTGCTAAATCCTAAAGAATTGTCACATGACCATCAAACCACACCCACAGAACCGGTAGTAAAAAAATTTAGAACCCACCCCTGGTCGAGGTTCCCGGGAACATTTTCACGTTTTGGAATAATTGACCCTTAAAAAAGAGCCTATGAAAATTTATTATGAAATATGTAAACAAAATGATAAGAAGCGTTTTGTTCATTATGGGCATCTTAGCATGATGTACGTTATAAACACAGAGGGAAAGGCAATGCGATGGAATCCGAATGCAAAATTTATTGAAATGCTGTCATCTAGAGGCTATAAAGTGTATGATGCATGGGCCATAAATATGAATTCGTGTCTTTATTTCCCATGCAGATGTCATTTCAAACGTAAACATGTTGTCCATAGTTACAAATGCAAGACAACAAATTAAAATGGATTTTTCCCCCCCAACCCTTCCGGTGTTTTTTATTTATTTATTTATTTTGATTTGGCACCTTCGGACCGAACATCATTTGAAACGCGCTTTACCTTGAAAGTTGAACCCTGTTAAGATCAAGCTAGTTGTAACTTCATTGTGACTTATCTCAAAAAGAAAGGTGTAAGGGTGTAGAAGGTCTTTCGGTGAGCCTGGAGCAGAGGTGGGTTGCTAGTGGTTCACACCGGTTTGCAAGAACCGGTAGTAAAAATTTCTGGTAGTTCTGAAAACCAGTAATAACATTGGCTGGCCACGCCACCGAATTGATCTCCGGCCCGGTCGTCACTCGCTTACCCCACCCACCTCATCAGAAGCTTTTTTTTTTTTTTACTTTTAAAAGCATTTTTTCTACAACCTCTTCAGCCGAAAAAATGCTTTTAAAAGTAAGAAAAAAAAAGCCTCTGATGATCCCACGGTTCAGCTGGGATCGTCAGAGGCTTTTCATAGCATTGTTTTCTGCAACCTCTTAAGGTTGTAGAAAAAATGCTTTTAAAAGTTAAAAAAAAAAAGTTGGCCACGCCGACCCTGTCACATTACCCACCACCACCAAGCCACGCTCACAAAATAAGCCACGCCCACAGAACCGGTAGTAAAAAAAATTTAGAACCCACCCCTGGCTTGTGGGATTCTCAGGCTGGCAAGTCAGAACTTGTGCATTCTGCATAAGTGAATTTTATTCTCAGGATTTGGGCATGGCATGGCCAGTCTAGAGAAAAGAAGGACTAAGGGTGACATGATAGCAGTATTCCAGTATTTGAGGACCATCAGGGAGTGAGGTGTGGACTCTGGAGCCTCCAGAGGCTGACAGCAGAGAGGCAGAGGAACAGGAGGAGCCTGTTCCTAGTGCATGCATGCGAAGAACTGCCTGAAGGCAAGAGCAGCTAAAGGAAATAGGACGACTCAGGAGTAAGGCCAGGAGATGATTGGCCCCTCCCAGAAGGCTTAAAAGAGCAGCAAGGGCTCTTGGGCTCTTTGTAGGAAAGCAACGTTGCTACATTTGTTTCTTGTCAGCATCTCTTGCTTCTGAACTTTTGCCAAGACAAGCCTTTGGCAGGATGTCAAAGTAGACAAAGGTTGGTGATAAGGCCAAAGGACTGTTTATAAAGGATTTGTTTTGGAATTAATTTGGACTAAACAGAGAATGAAGTAATTCTCAGCTGTTCTAATAAAATATGTTTGTTTAGGACTGATTGTGTCTGGTAATAACTATTTGGGACTAGGTCACAACAGCAGGGAGGAATGTGTTGAGAACAAGAAGAAGATAAATAAATTATTGCTTAGTCTCGAATCTGTGAGAAGTATTCATCAGCCAGAATATACAAATGGCCTAATTGTTTCAGTTTTGTACCTTCAAGCAACGGTGGCTCTTCATCGAAACTATCAGAATAAGTCTGGTTGGATGGAAATGGAGAAGCATCTGTGGGTTGAAAGATCTGACCTTCAAGCGGTTGAGAAAAATCAGATTGCGGCCAAGGGTCTGGCTGGAATCTAGGACAAAGAAAGCATTCAAAACAGGGGTTGTTGGAATGAAGAGATCCTCATGGGAAGGTGAAGATTCTTCCTTCCTTCCTTCCTTCCTTCCTTCCTTCCTTCCTTTCTTCCTTTCTGCCTTTCTGCCTTTCTGCCTTTCTGCCTTCCTATTCTCTTCTTCCTTCCTTCTTTCCTTCCCCCATTCCCCTTCCTCCCTTCCCTCCTATTCCCATCTTTCTTTCTTCCTTCCTTCCTTCCTTCATTCTCCCATCTCCTTTCCTTCCTATCTCCTTCCTTTCCCCATCTCCCTCCCTCCCTCCCCTCCTTCCCTCCCCCTCTTCCTTCCTCCCTCCCTCCCTCCCTCCCTTCCTATTCTCTTCTTCCTTCCTTCTTTCCTTCCCCCATTCCCCTTCCTCCCTTCCCTCCTATTCCCATCTTCCTTCCTTCCTTTTCCTATTCTCTTCTTCCTTCCTTCTTTCCTTCCCCCATTCCCCTTCCTCCCTTCCCTCCTATTCCCATCTTCCTTCCTTCCTTCCTATTCTCTTCTTCCTTCCTTCTTACCTTCCCCCATTCCCCTTCCTCCCTTCCCTCCTATTCCCATCTTCCTTCCTTCCTATTCTCTTCTTCCTTCCTTCTTACCTTCCCCCATTCCCCTTCCTCCCTTCCCTCCTATTCCCATCTTCCTTCCTTCCTTCCTTCCTTCCTTCCCTCCCTCCCTCCCTCTACCCTCCTTCCTTCCTTCCTTCCTTCCTTCCTTCCCTCCTTCTCCTGCACTAACTCATCAGCAGAGATGAGGCACTAGTGAAGTTGAAGAAGGTAATGGGCTACATCATTTCATTAGAGTAGCCAGCAGATAAACCCTCTAAGGTCCTAAAATACTGAGCCATTTGCTTCATTTCTTCCTTTAGATAACAACCATAAAGTGTTTGATTGTGCAAATAACTAGGTTTAATTACTTCGGTTACACAAATATACTATATATACCGTGTTTTCCCGAAAATAAGACCTTGGCTCATATTTTTTTGAACCCTGGAAAAAGTGCTTGGCCTTATTGCCATGCGCTCAAAAGTCTGATTGGGCTTATTATCAGGGGAGGTCTTATTTTTGGGGGGGGGGATGAAACAGGGTATTAAATATACAGATTTAATGCCACGATAAAATGAAATAATGTAGAGTCTCACTTTTTTCCAGAGTCTTCAGAGCTTTCCTCTTGACCGTCAGCAACATAGTTTGATTGGTAAAAATCTATATCGAACTGCAGAGAGTCGGACATCCTACGAAGGTTTTTAAAAAAATGTTTGTAAGCACTAAGCGCTTAAGTGCAGTGGTGGGATTCAAATAATTTAACAACTGATTCTCTGCCCTAATGATTGGCTGGATGGGTGTGGCCATGGTGGGCGTGGCCAGGGAGGTGTGACAGGCAGCACTCGAGTTCCTGCACCTACCCTGGGAGCAAAAACGGGCTATGTGGGGCACACCGCACCCTCCCCATGCCCCGTTTTGGGCCTAGGATGCCTCCCCACAACCTCCTGGGAACGAAAACGGGGCATATGAAGACACCTAGAAGGGGAGGGAAGGGAAGGGGTCAGCCAGCAATTTAACAACTGGCCTAAACCGAACTAAACCGGCTGAGTCCCACCACTGCTTAAGTTAAGCGAAAACGACCTATTCCAATTTATTTCTGTGTTGCTCTAGAAATAAAAGAATGAATTTATACATTATTCTAGCCCAGTGATGGCTAATCTTTTTGTTGTTGTGTGCCAAAATCGGGGGGAGTGTGGGGGGGAGCGCACGTGTGTGCCCACACCCATAATTCAATGCACCCCCCGTGCATGCACGGGCAACCCTCCTGTGCTCCCCCTGCATTTGGCATGGTGGGCCCGGAAAGCCCGTTTTTCTCTCTCCTCAGACTCCAGAGGCTTTCTAGGAGCCTGGGGAGGGCAAAAACGGCCTTTCCCACTCATCCTCCAGAGGCCCTCCGAAGGCCGGAAACAGCCCATTTCCTGATTTCCGGTGGGCCTGGAAGGACCAAAAATCAGCTAGCTGGCACACACATGCACGCTGGAGCTGAGCTAGGGCAAAGCTCGTGTGCCCACAGATATGGGTCCGCGTGCCACCTGTGGCACGCCTGCCATAAATTCGCCATCACAGTTGTAGCCCATAGCTTTTAAACTTATTGTTTTACTGAAAATAACAGAAGCATCTGGATTCAACGCAATACGTTAATCCCAAAACGATCAACTGAACCATGTTATATCTTGCAGGAATCCCACTTTTTGGTGTGTTTCGCTAGGACTTCAAATGACACTGCCAGCTCTGTAAATACAACACAAAGTGAATCACCAAAAAAAAAATGCCATCCCCGTTTTAGGCTAAAAATGTTTTGGAAAACCAATCCATGGGGTTAATTTATGATGCATCGTGTGAACCTGGGAAGGGCAGATTGAATCATGGTTGCGTTAAGAACCCCTCGGCTATCAAATTATTTATTTATTTATTTATTTATTTCAATTTATAAACCGCCCTTCTCCTGTGGACTCAGGATGGTGAACAGCCAAAATAAAACATGGTATGCAAAAGTTAAAAACAATAATAATAAATAATCATATTCCTTATTTTATTTTATTTTTCTGTCCTCTTCAGGGATGAAAGTTGTGGAGTTTTTCTTGTTTTGTCAATGCAATATTTGAGTCTATCTAGGAGTGAAATCCAGCAGGTTCTGACAGGTTCTGGAGAACCGGTAGTGGAAATTTTGAGCGGTTCGGAGAACCGGCAAATGCCACCATTGGCTGGCCCCAGAGTGGGGTGGGAATGGAGATTTTGCAGTATCCTTCCCCTGGAAAGGGGTGGAAATGGAGATTTTGCAGTATCCTTCCCCTGTCACACATTCCAAGCCACGCCACGCCCACAGAACCGGTAGTAAAAAAAATTGGAGTCTACCTGTCAAAATATGGATACGTTGAGCACTACAACGTGGTCTATTAAATATCTATCAACCACCGAATGATTCTCACAGTCCCCCATGGTTCCAGCTCAGTTTTAATTTATGTTACGGGAAAAAGGACAATAATGTACGTCAGTTGTTCTCAACCTGTAGTTTTACAGAGAGATTTTAAGACAAGATCGGCCAAACATTTGTCTGAAGTGGTATAGGGTTTCCTGCACAAGGAACCCCAAGGGGGTTGGTGAAAAAATTTTGGTGGTCCGAAGAAAAATTATTTGCATTTTTTTATATTGCACTAAATCAGGGGTCCTCAAACTACGGCCCCTGGGATGGATACGCGTTGGAGTTGAGCTAGGACAACACTTGCGTGCCCATAGATTTGGCCCCATGGCCAAATTGTTATATAAGATATATTTTTTAATAAACGAGGGCAGGAGATTGAAGAATATTAGTCTGATTATTGACCTGTGATGGCGAATAATCAGACTAATATTCTTCAATCTCCTGCTCTCGTTTATTAAAAAATATATCTTATATAACAATTTGGCCACGGGGCAATTTTATTTCTTACTAATTAGCAAATTGTGTTTCAAATCTAAGCAGACTGATCAGCTTCAATCTTACACCTTCGTTTATGAAAAATGTTTCATGCCACAATCATTCGGTGCAGCAATTTTACTTCTTTCCTAATTAAGGAAAATGTGTTCCCAAATATCAATCAAACAAACAAACAAACAAAAACCCTGATTTATTTTTAATAAGTATAGCAAATTAGGGATTTTTTAAAATGGGAAATATGACGTTTCCTATGAATTATGCACAAATGTAATTAGGAGCTGAAGTGTCACCATTCCTACAAGCAACCCCGGATAATATTTTAAAATTTAATCATGCTTTGAAATGCCATTAATATTTCTTGGAAGTACTGAATCAAAACACACACAAGTTGTTCGTCCTCATTTTAAGACGTGGAAAAGCTACAAACAGCTGCGATTTATGAAACAACTAGCACTTTTAAAAATTAAAAATTAAGGTTACTTAAAAAGAACATACCTTATAATTCAGTTTACAAACAGCAAAATCCAAACAACTGTTTCCCTATATTTAACCCGGGTGATCCTGAGCTATTTATAAGATCCTAAATTTGGCCTCCCAGCAGATGTATGACGGAAAGAAAAACATTTGGTGCCAGAGGCAACATGTCAAAAAAGGAATGACTTGGCAACGACACGAATAATTGAAAGGGAAAGAAGATGCCACATAATTTTTCAAAGATCGGTCATTTTTGTTCTGAATTCTAAAGTCCCCGTTATCTAAAGTTGATAGAAGAAGGCACTGACAGATATTTTTAAATTTACCCAAAAGAGAGAATATTTGATGATGTCCTAGGCGCCAAAACCCAAAAAGTTGTATTTATAAAAATCCTGTGCAATAATTCTGTCTGTAGTCAAACACTCTTTAAAAAGAGAGGATTATAAATCAGTTTAACATGGATTAAGGAGGCCTGCTTTGTAAACCTCAGTTTTAGTTTTAAGGTGAGTGATGATTCTTAATTATTCCTCATAGCTAATGTCCCAAAAGTGTATTTTGCTTTCTTTTGCTTTTTCTCAGGAGTTCCTTCATAGGTGTAATAACGCATCTCTTTTGTAAATCCAAAGTAAGAAAATTGTCCATATCATTTTTCTGTGATGGAATGGAATGGAATGGAATGGAATGGAATGGAATGGAATAGAATAGAATAGAATAGAATAGAATAGAATAGAATAGAATAGAATAGAATAGAATAGAATAGAATAGAATAGAGAATGGAATCGAATGAAATCGAATGGAATGGAATGGAATGGAATGGAATCGAATCAAAAGGAATAAAATAGAATTCCTTATTGGCCAAGTGTGATTGGATACACAAGGAATTTGTCTTTCGCGCATAAGCTCTCAGTGTATACACACACACACACACACACACACACACACACACACATATGTCTTTGGTTATTCGGGTTTTCTCCCGTGTAAAATTGAAAGTGTCTTGGTGACGTTTCGATGAAGTTGCATTCGTCATCTTCAGGCTGGTGTTCTCGGCTTCATGCTTCTAGGAGCAATGTGTGATCGCAGCTGTTTCTTCCTTTTAACTGCTAGTGGGGGTGTGAACTGATTGGGTGGGAGCTTGGCTGTGTTCTGATTGGGTGGAGGTGTGTTCTGATTGGTTGGGGGCTTGGCTGTGTTCTGATTGGATGGAGGGTTGGCTGTGCTCTGATTGGATGGGAGTGTGTTCTGCTTGGGTGGGGGCTTGGTTGTGCTCAGGTTAGCGTGTGTATATATATATATATATATATATATATATATATATATATATATATATATATATTCATCAAGAATCATAAGATACAACACTTAGTGATAGTCATAGGTTACTAATAAGCAGTCAAATCATACTAGGAAACAAAAAATCCACATATCCAAGTCATTTGTTGGGTTTATTATTTGCATGTCGGTTTAAGCTATCGATACCTCAACTCATTTCATTTGTTGGTCTAGTTATACAAGTAATCCTCAATTTGTGGCCGCAAATGAGCTCAAAATTTCTGTTGCTGAGCGAGACATTTGTTAAGTGAGCTTTGCCACATTTTACGCTCTTTCCAGGGCCCCATTGTTCAGTGAACCCCTGAAGTTGTTAAGTGAGTGACACTGTCATTAAGTGAATCTGGCTTTCCTGTCGATGTTGTTCGTCAGACGTTCGCAAAAGGGGATTGTGTGACACACACACACACACCCCGAGACACAGCAGCTGTCATAAATATGAGTCAGTTGCCAAGCGTCTGGATTTTGAACACATGACCCATGGGAATACCATGTTAAAAAATTATATTGCCGTTTTATTTTATTTTATTAAACTCCTAAAAGCAATAATTTTATCTTTCCTATATAGAGCAAAGCCTGTGCTTTGCTACGAAACTATGTGCTCAGGCTTGATAAATTGACACTTGTGCCTGAAACTTAATGGAGAATGTGTCACTCCGTAGCATCAGAGTGTGTTCATATAATGCAACTGGCAGTTGGAACAGAGGGAGAGGGGGAATAGAATGTTCCCAGCCTACAGCATCCATCAGTATTCATCTGGTTAGCATCCTGTCAATGTGTGAGAGTTGAGGAGTGTTTGGAAACGGAAACAGTATTTGCTGTGTGAGCAAGAAGGAGACAGGAAGGAGGCTTTCGAACTGCTAGGTTGGCAGAAGCTGGGACAAGTAACGGGAGCTCACCCCGTTACGCAGCACTAGGGATTCGAACCGCTGAACTGCCATCCTTTCAATTGACAAGCTCAACGTCTTAGCCAGTGAGCCACCGCGTCTCTCTACCGCAATGCCAAAAAAATGGATAATTGTGCGTACCCGTTCGGCAATTCTTCCATATTATTTTATTCAGACCGGAGAATATTTATATGTAATTACGTGAGTTTCTTAATTACTGAAAGACATAATGGACTTTATTAGCGATCATTTTAAATGCGGACAGGCTGTATGGTTCTATATCTAATGGACCTTTCAGAAAAATGGTTAAAATGATAAACAAAGATTGTTTTGTTAACATCTGAGTCTACGGAGAAAGGTGGCATATAAATTGGACTAATAAATGAATAAATAAATAAATAAATTTCCGGCTATTCCACAGTGCTGAAAACTAATAACACTAATTGTAGATGTTCAAAAAAAACCCCAAACCATACACAGGGTACATTCCCGAAATCTATCCGCTACTACTTGCTATCATACAAGTAGTCCTCGATATACGACCGCAATTGAGCCCAATACGTCTGCTGTTAAGTGGGACATTTGTTAAGGGAGTTTTGCCCCATCTTGTGACTTTTCTTGCCACAGTTGTTAAGTGAATCACTGCAGTTGATAAGTGAGTCCCACGGTTATTAAGTGAATCCGGCTTCCCCGTTGACTTTGGTCGCAAAAGGAGATCCAAAGACGGAAGGATACTGCAACCGTCATACCCAAAGGTGCTTTTTAAAGAGGCAAATGGGATTTTCTGGACTTCCAAAAAGTCCAGTTGCCTCTTGAAAAAGCACCATGACTTGGATGACTGAGAATCTCCGTAGACTTTTACAACCATCATAAATATGAATCCGGAGGCTGTCAGTTCAATCCTAGGTAGAGGCAGATATTTCTCTCTCTGGGCCCACTGAGAATATATCTGCTGCAGTGGTGGGATTCAAATTTTTTTACTACCGCTCCTGTGGGCGTGGCATGGCCTGGTGGGTGTGGCAGGGGAAGGATACTGTAAAATCCCCATTTCCTCCCGATCAGCTGGAACTCGGGACGCAGAGAATAGGTGGGGGCAGGGCCAGTCAGAAGTGGTATTTACCGGTTCTCTGAACTACTGAAAATTTCCACTACCGGTTCTCCAGAACCGGTCAGAACTTGCTGAATACCACCTGTGATCTGCCGAACAAAGCTCCGCATTGGAGACAGGAAAGGCATCCGGCCAGTAAACAGACTGGTAGCTCCATTCAGTTGCCCAGATTCCACCCCGCAAGGGATTATGGGATTGTTAAATGAAGACGATAAATATGAGTCAAGCGTCTGAATTTTGATCCTGTCATGACTACGAAAAACGGTTGTAAGTCACATTTTTCGATGCCATAACTTCGAACAGTGACTCAACGAATTGTCATAAGTCGAAAATCACGGCATTTTGCTGCATGTTTTCTTCATCCCGCATCTCACAACGGTGTCCCCTTTCTTCAGCCACGCCATGCCAATAACGGATTACAGTCATGAATAAACCATGATTTCAATTACCTCCCCAGAAACTACCGCCAACCGCAGAATTCAAATTGAGCTAGCGCGTCGAACGTGGCAACTTTCCCACATCCGCTGGGAAGATTCATAACCTTGGCTACGAAGCCAGCTGCGCAGCCTTGACACAACGATGGTCTTGCCCGATTGATGGGCAAGATTGATGGGCCACCTTCGACGTCTTGAAGAAACCGCAGAATTTAATCATCATCTTCACACACTCACCCGCCAAAGGGGGGAGAAAGAAACGTTTCATCTTTAGCATCGATCTTCATCGGTCACAGATTTCCAGGAAGGAAAAGGTTTATTCCGAATATTGTTTAAAAGTGTGTAGAGATTCTCAAATCATCCAGGTCACAGTTGTCGCAAAAGTGCTTTTTCTGGAGGCCACTGGACTTTCCGGGTTTTTCTCTGAAGACGTTTCGCTTCTCATTACAAAAAGCTTCCTCAGTTCTGACTGGATGGTGGGGAACAGAAGGATTTATATTCCTTGCAGACAGCTAGTCATTTGCATTCCTTTTAGAGAATCATTGAGGCCACTCGGAGGAGTGGGGCGGTGGCCTAGAGGCAGAGCTCTCGCCTCACAATCAAGAGGCTGTGAGTTCGATTTTAGGTAGGGGCAGATATTTCTCTATCTGGACACATCGGGAATTTATCTGCTGAATATAACTCCGGATTGGTGACAGGAAAGGCATCCGGCCTGTAAACACTCGGCTCCATTCAGATTCCACCCCGCAAGGGATTATGGGGTCATTAAATGATGAGGATTGAGGCCACTTGGATGTTTATCTGGGTCCTCAGGATCGCCTGAGTAGTGATTCAGGTTCTTGTAGTCTGCAATTTTTCCCCCCCTGAAAATCCATTTCTACTCCCACACTATTTGAAGGGGTGAAATCCAGCAGGTTCGGACAGGTTCCGGACAACCGGTAGGGGAAATTTGGAGTAGTTCAGAGAACCGGCAAATATCACCTCTGGGTAGTCCCAGAGTGGGGTGGAAATGGGGATTTTGCAATATCCTCCCCCCAGGAGTGGGGAGGGAATGGGGATTTCGCAATGGACTTTCTGATTTTTTTTTCTTCGAAGAGGTTTCGCTTCTCATACCGAGAAGCGTCTTCAGTTCTGACTGGATGGTGAGGAATGGAAGGATTTATATTCCTTGCAGATAGCTGGTTATTTGCACTCTTTTAGGATGCAATTGAATATTGTTTGTTCGCTTCCACGTTTGCGGTTCTTCAAATACTTCAATTATTAATTTTATTTGTTCGCTAATTTAGCATCCTTCACCGTTTCCTGCCAAGAATTCAAGAGGGCACACCAGTCCCAATTCCCCCACCCCTTCCAAAACAGTCCGTCCTCTACTTACGGCCACAATTGAGCCCCAAATTCTGGTTGCTAAGTGAGACATTTGCTAAGCGCGTTTTGCCCCATTTCCCGACCTTTCTGACCACCGTTGTTAAGTGAGTCACCGCCGTTGTTAAGTTAGTAACACGGTTGTTTGAGTGAATCTGGCTTCCCCCATGAACTTTGCTCATCAGAAGGTCGCAAAAGGGGATCACGTCAGGACCTTGCGACCGTCATAAATATGAGTCAGTCGCCTAGTGTCTGAATTTGGATCACGTGACCAGGGGGTCATATAATGTGTAAAAAAACGGCCACAAGTCACTTTTTTCAGTGCTGTTGCGACTCTGAACGGTCACTAAACGAACCATTGGAAGGCAAGGACTACATATCCCAGCCACCCAGCCACTTAAATCCCCTAGACCAGCTGCAACACCACAACTTTGCCTTAAACTACAACTCCCATAAACCATTGCTGTTTCCTTCTCTTCCCCCCCCCAACCCCACCCCCGCTGAGGCTGCCGGGAGCTGTAGTAGCTTCCTCCTCCCCTCCCTTGCGGCTTAAGCCAATGGAACGCTTTCCCCGGCTCTGTGCTCTAACGCGCCTGCGCGTTAGATGCTTTCTCTACTTCCAGCTGCTTTATAGACTTACAAAAAGTAGAGAGTGATGATGTCTTTTTTTTTTCCCTCCAGGTTGGCACTTCCGAGCCTTCTCTCCCCCCCATGACCTTCCTAAGAGTTTCTTAAAAGAGTTTTTCCCAGGAGAGAAAAATGATTTGCAAGGCACAGCTGCGACTACATAGCCCATCTCAAGGGCAAGCAGCTGCAGGGGTGTGTGTGTGTGTGTGCAATGGAGGAGGGAAGCAAGGAGCAGAGAGAGAGAGAGAGCAAGGGGGGGGGAACTGCCTTGCAAAACCAAAATTCCCCCCCCCCTTTTTTTTTCTTTTTCTCCCACGCGTGCAATTGCACCCCGTTGCAATTGTGCAACCTCGGTGCATTGCAACCTTGCAAACTCGGTTTGCTCTTTGCAAAGTCAGGGCGTGCATCTCTCTGCACCTTTTCTCTATTTCCTCCCAGGTGGAGGGGACCGGCGTGTTTCTGGACTGAACACGCGTGGCTGCACGGGCTGCAGCAAGGGCTTCGACCGGACCGGATCGTGGGGACGCGGCGAAGTGGTCTCTGCAAAGGTTTGCATGATTTTCCGCTCTGGGCAGGTAGTCCTCGACTTGCGACGCGACGCTTCGCTTAGCGACCGTCCGAAGTTTGCAACGGGTGGAGGAAAAAAAGGAGGGGGACTTAGGACCCCCCCCCAACCCTTAACCCTAACCCGTTTACAACCATAACAATGGACTTAGGACCATTGCACCATCCCCAGGGTCCCTTTTGTCAATTAACTCGCACTTACGACGGTCGCAGTGTCCCCGGGCGGGTGGTGGTGATGGTCACGTCTCATTCCCCCTTTTTGCGACCTTCGGACAAGCCAAGTCCATAGGGAAAGCAGATATTCTTTTAACAACCGGGTTCCTCACTTAACAACGGCGGTGATTCACTTAACGGTGACGGCCAGAAAGGTCGTAAAGGGGGGCAGAACACTGACTTGGAACCAGTGTTTCACCTTAACAATAGAAGAGTTGGGCTCCACTGCGGTCGTTAGACGAGGACTTCCTGTACGGCTACGTCGTAAGGCTGTGCCTCGGTCTCCTGTTGTTGTTGCTGTTATATATTCTAATATTATATTATATATATAATATATATAGTATGTGTATAGGCTTTTTTTCTGGCAGCCAGCAGACCCTCTGCTGCCCATTGGGAGACTAAGATAGATCTATTTCAGGCTTATAAGTCCTCATCAGTTAGCCACACCCTCATCTCATGTATCCTCCCTGTAAAGATACAGTATTTGTTTTCTTTCCTTTTCTTAGGCTTTATGTATATTTCTCTTTAGCCAGGTTCTTCCTACGTAAACCAAGATTTTTATGCAGCCCTAGTTCAGTGAAATCACAATCCACTAGTTTCTAGGCTTTTTTTCTGGCAGCCAGCAGACCCTCTGCTGCCCATTGGGAGACTAAGATAGATCTATTTTGGCCTTATAAAACCTCATCAGTTAGCCACACCAGGATCCCTAAAGCAGTTGCAGCGAAATATAAATTTGATATATTTTATATATATATTTGCTGATAAAGAAATAAAGGGAGACTAGTATAAATCTATGTCAAGCTTTTTAGCTTTCATCAGCTAGCCATACCCTTACTCGGATTCAAACTTGGTGATGAACTTTTTAGCTGATGAAAGCTAAAAAGCTTGAAATAGATCTATACTAGTCTCCCTGTATTTCGTTGTATGGGTATACTGTGTATACACGTACAGTGACAATAAAGTTATTATTCTTTAAAACACAGTTCTTAACAGTCAACATTTGTTTGCCTTAAATGCAAACTTCGTTGTGGGAGCAAAGAGGCTTCGGAAAGGCAAGCATTATAAAAAGAGTAAAACTTTCTTTGAATAAACATTGTTGCAGTATGTCTAAATAATATTAAGAAAAACTAAAAAACAAACACAGAACAGAAATTAACGGGAGACAAAAAGAAAGATGTCTCATTTAGCAACGGAAACGTTGAGCTCAATTGTGGCCATAAGTCGAGGATCACCTCCTGTATTGGATGGGGTGGCAGTGGAATTGGGACTGTGTCAGCTTGCAAGTGAAACAGTTATCCATTCTTCTTTTAAGGCAATAAAAAAGAGAAGAAAAAGGAGTGGAAAAGTCAGAAGCCGCGGAAACCAAGAGCATAAAAAGAAGAGGAATTTTAAATTTCGGCTAAAATTTAATTTACAGCGACCTCGTTCGCGACAAGCCTCCGTATCTCTCCGTCACTGCACGTCACCCTTGTGTCTGTCGTGACATGCCTTTTAACTTGCTCTCTGGGAAGTGACTATCTCCCAGAAAATATATATATATGTATATATATACTGCAAATTTAGGGAAAGAAAAATTGGAGCAACTGATGTATATTTGTGCAAGAAAAATGAAGCTGCCTTTTTTGCAGGATTTATCCAGCCTGTCCACGAGTATGAAGAAGAAATGTTCTTTTTTAAGAATACCTACCTCTGTCTTTTGGGGGAATTTGGACTAAAACTTCCTGCGGTTATTAGAGAAATGAATATATCTGTAGCAGCATTATTCTGAATAATACATTGGCTTCTGTAAACATTTCCTTCGTTCAGCCTGGATCTTGGAATTAATCTGGAAGGATGCCTTCATTCTTCCGAAGGGCATTCTATCTCTCCATCAGGTGTCAGGTGTCCCACAATGCTATTTTTCTTTCCTATCTTTCTCTTCGGACGTTAAAACCTTCTCTACATCATGCTGCTCCATCAAGGAAGTATTGCTCCAGGACAAACAAGGTGATGTTTGTTTGGTTGTTTGTTTGATTGATTGATTTATAGGAGCCTGTGTAGCGTAGGGGGCTAATGCCTCCTACTAAAGGCAGCAATTAACACCAGCTGCCTGTAATTTCTCTGAGTTCAATCCTAGCCAGGCTCAAGGTCGACTCAGCCTTCCATCCTTTCTAAGGTGGGTAAATTGAGGACCCAGTTTGTGGGGGCAATAAGCTGACTTTGTATAAATATACAAAAGTATGAAGGCTATTGCTTGGCGCATTGTAAGCCGCCCTGAGTCTCCAGAGAAGGGCGGCATATAAATCAAATTAAAATATATATATATATATATATATACCACCCTACTCCTGAAGGACTCAGGGCGGTGAACAGCCAAACAATAAAAAATACACAATACAAAATTTAAAAATAGGATAAAAGCAAATTAAATAATTTGGCCCAGACAAATTAAAACACCCCAATCATTTAAAAACCAATTTAAAATTTACATATTAAAAAGAAAAGAGGGAAAAGATTAAGCCAGGCCCACTTGATGAAATAAAAAGGTCTTGAGAGCGCGGCGGAAGTTAACTAATTTGTGTTTTTTAATCTCTTTTTAGGATACAGTGGATATGTCATTGTTCCCTGCGGAAAATATTAGAAATTTTAGCATAATAGCCCATGTGGATCATGGAAAGAGTACGTTGGCAGATCGGCTGTTGGAAATAACAGGTGCGGTATTTTTTATAAAACGTGTGCCTCTCTATTTGCCGATTTGGTTATGCGTTGTCGTGCCAAGTTTCTTTTTATTTGCTATGAAAATTCCACGAGGAAAATTGTTTCAAAGTTTTAAGATCCCTGTGTTTAAAATGTAGTCTTTCTCCGTGGAAGTGACTCTTAAAATTTAGTTTATTGACAACTTTTGCATGTCATTTCCCAGAATTCTCCAACTGGCATGACCACCTTGCATGGCTGGCTGGGGAATTCTGGGAGTTGAAGTCCACAAATCTTAAAAGCTGCCAAGTTTGGAGATCCCTGGCGTATTCCTTTAGAGTCAAGAAAACTAGGAAGTTTTGACATTTCTGTTCTATTTAGACCTGGTAAAATTTTCAGTGTGCTTGTTCTGAAACGACAGCAGACCGGCATTGTAGGAAAAAAAAAATGTTTGCCATATATATTCCCCGCTAAGCCAAATAGTTTGCAAAATACACCCCAAAAGATTGGCTTCTACGCAAGTAGATACCTTAATGACCGCAGGTGATTTGCTTAATGACCACAAGGGGAAGTAGAGTCGTAAATCTCGTGGTCACATGATGTCTTGTGGTTAGCAACCATGGTTATTTGCTTAACAGCCATGGTTATTTGCTTAACGGCCTAAGGAAAAAAGGAATTCTGAAATCCATGGTATTCGCATGATGTCTCATTCAACGACAGAGTCACTGGTCTCAATTAATACCTGTATCTTAATCCATTTTCTTTGGTTTTGAAAGTCAACACAGAAAATGGAACTTGGATCCTTGTATTGAGGGCTAACAAGAAGTTGGGTGTCCCTCTACTCATGGAAAGCTCTTCAGTCTTGCGGGGTCTTGGATGGGTGAGGGAAGAGAACACAGCTCTGTGTCTTTTCACGATGAATAATAATCAAGGGCTATCTCTGATCCTCTAGGAGCAATTGCCAAAACAGACCATAATAAGCAGGTGCTGGATAAATTGCAAGTGGAACGCGAAAGGGGCATCACAGTGAAAGCTCAGACGGCTTCCCTCGTTTATAACCACGAAGGAACAAATTACCTCTTAAATCTCATCGATACACCTGTAAGTGCATTGTTGCTTATGACTAGGAAGACTTACCGCAAAGCTGAAAGCCAGTGGCTGCCATCCAGCTCTTGGGTTATTAGGCTCGCACAGGGCTATCACCTCCTGATGTATTAACTATAAGCAATCCTTCTGCCTGTCGTTGAGCTTAGATGAATCAGGCTGTCAAGCAGGTATGAAAGGCATAATCTAATTAATCACCAAACATAATCCCGCTCCCCATAATCCCGCTCTCCAGCTACTGGAGGTCCTCAACGTACGACCACAAGTGATACGTCGTTAAATGGAAAAAAATTGTGAAACTGTCCTGTCTTACGATTTTCCTTTCCTTTGCCATTGTTAAATTAGTAACACGGTTTTTAAGTAAATCCGGCTTCCCCGTTGAAAGGCGTGGGAGTCAGAGCTAGCATCAAGGCAACCTGAGAGCTCCGAGGGGGAAGAGGGAAAGGAGCTGGCAGAGAGAGAGAGGTGGAGCCTGGGTTGTCCGTTAGCCATCAGATGGAGAGTCAACAGCCCCCAGGTCTGGAGGTGGCTGATGAGGAAGTGGAGGAACAGCTGGGCCCAGTGCCTGATGTGCAAATGCACAGAAGGCAGAGGAGAGGAGAGCAGTGGAAATCTATGGGCCGGTCCTTGGGATGGAAAAGCCACCGCTGCTAGCTCTGGGGATCAAAGGCAGGGGATGGAGATGAGCTCCCCAACCTTCTGCATTGCTTCACCTGCAGAAGGTTGGGGAGCTGGATCAGAACAGTATCTATGAGAAGACAAGAGGGATATTCAGTAACAAATTAAAATTGGTTTGAGACTCTTCTGATAAATAACCAGTGGGAAATGTGAGAACTTCCCAGCAATCTGTTGATGGCCCTTCCTCAGACGTTTCTTCTCTTCTGCTCAGGGCCACGTGGATTTTAATTATGAAGTGTCACGGTCGTTGTCGGCTTGCCAAGGAGTCCTGTTGGTTGTGGATGCAAACCAGGTAGGCTTTCAAAATTAAGTCGAGTTTTGTTTCTGAAGGGACGAAAAGGTTTTCCCTTTCCAAATAAAGGCTATGAAAAACTGGCTTACCAAAGAAATCATCCTCTTCTTTTAATGACCGCATAAGCCCTTGCGGGGTGGAGTCTGAGCAACTGAATGGAGCTGAGTGTTTACTGGCCGGATGCCTTCCCTGTTGCCAATGCGGAGTTTTGTTCGGCAGATATATCCTCATTGTGCCCAGAGAGAGAAATATCTGCCTCTACCTAGGATTGAACTCACAGCCTCCGGATTGTGAGGCAAGAGCATTCCAGCAGTGGAATAGGATTATCTTGAAACTCCCCCCAAAAAAGTGGTGTTATTAGCCATCAAACGTCAAAGATACACTTTTCCCAAAATGTTTCCACAATTTTGGCCACAGCTGTAGGGTTAAAACCAGTGGTGAAATGTAAAATTTGTTACTACCGGTTCTGTGGACGTGGCTTGGGCTGGGGTGTTAATGTGACTGGGTGGGCATGGCCAACTTTTTTTTTTTTAAGCATTTTTTCTACAACCTCTTCAGCCTTTTAAAAGCCTCTGATGATCAGGCAACTCAGCTGGGATCGTCAGAGGCTTTTAAAGGCATTTTTTTTTTCTACAACCTCTTCGGCTAAAGAGGTTGTAGAAAAAATGCTTTTAAAAGCCTCTGACGATCCCAGCTGAGCCGTGTGATCATCGAAGGCTTTTTTTGTTTTTTTACTTTTAAAACCATGTTTTCTACAACCTCGTCGGCCAAAGAGGTTGTAGAAAAAATGCTTTTAAAAGCCTCTGACGATCCCAGCTGAGCCGTGTGATCATCGGAGGCTTTTTTTTTTGTTTAACTTTTAAAACCATGTTTTCTACAACCTCGTTGGCCAAAGAGGTTGTAAAAAAAATGCTTTTAAAAGCCTCTGATGATCAGGCAACTCAGCTGGGATCGTCAGAGGCTTTTAAAGGCATTTTTCTTTCTACAACCTCTTCGGCTTTTTTTTTTTTTACTTTTAAAAGCATTTTTTTAGCCGAAGAGGTTGTAGAAAAAAATGCTTTTAAAATTTAAAAAAACAGTCTCTGATGATCGTGCGGCTCAGTTCTCCGAACCACCCGCCACCATTGCTACCGGATTGGGCGATCTGGTCCGAACCGGGAGCATTTCACCCCTGGTTAAAACACAACCAAATAAGTCAGAGACAGCTCCTGTTGTATTGGGGTTTGGGGTAGAGAGTTTGTTGCGGGAGTGGTAAAGATTTATCAGGCTCTAAACCAAATTAGCCATAAAAACGTTACTTGCTCTGTTTCTAGCCTTTACGGTTAATCCTTTGTTTCAGGAGCACGAGCAGAAAAATGAACGTTCGCCTCTCTTGTTATATCAACAGATTCCTTTCGGGCTTTCTGTTCTGTTTAAGCAGCAAACAACATAAATCGTTTCTGCAAATTGTTCGAAATTCATGTCTTGTTTTTTGTTTCGTTTCAGGGTATCCAGGCTCAAACTGTAGCCAACTTCTACCTTGCATACGAAGCACAACTCTCAATCATCCCGGTTATAAATAAGGTAAGATTTCCGCATTCTCCACCGCATCGCTTAATTTTTAGATCTTTTGCAAATCCTCGGCTTACGACTACAAACTGAGCTCAAGTGAGCAAAACTCACTTAAGAACTGTCTCGCTTAACCACGAAAGAGATTTCTGTGGCTAAGCGAGACAGTCCTTAAGTGAGTTTTGTTCCACTTTACGACTTTCCATGCTACATTTGTTAAGTCACTGCAATCGATAAGGTCTAGAACTCACCGTCTCCTGGTGATTGGCCCAAACTCACCCAGCTGGATTTCATGGGTAAAGTGGAACTAGAATTCACCATCTCCTGGTGTTTGGCCGGAACTCACCCAGCTGGATTTTATGGGTAAGGTGGAACTAGAACTCACGATCTCCTAATTTATAGCCTGGGGCCTTAACCAAACTGGATTCTCTTTTTAAAATGGGGATTTATTTCAGGCACTTTCTAAGATGACACTTTTATTTGTCAAGCTACTTCACATATTTCTTCCCAATAATCCTCTTTGCCTTAAAAGATCCAGATGTTTATTCAGATTATTAGTTTTTTAAAAATTAACAATAGTAAATGCACAAAATCACCCCACTCCCAATATCAGAGAATTTGTTATCTTTTCTCATTTTGTGGCAATGGAATTCCAGCTTTGCTTCATGGTAGGAACTGGTATATTAATTTGAATTAATATAATAGTATCATTATTTTTCAGATTGACCTCAAGAATGCAAATCCAGAGATGGTTGAAAATCAAATTGAGAATACCTTTGATATCCTCAAAGAAGATTGCATTAGAGTAAGGCACCCTTCTTCAGTTTACAAATACTTGTGCATCTTTTTTTAAAAAATATGTACAGTAGAAAATGGTTTCGCTGGATAAGCAAAATAATTTTCTGAACCATGCGCTGCTAGATCAGTCTATTCAGAAGCAAATGACTTGAAATTCCTTTCAGTGTACATAGTTCATTGTAAATGTGACAGCCGCTGTCAGTGGCCTTAATAGTGAAGAGTGATATGCACACAGTTGTGTTATATGCAGAGATTTTCCTAAGATCGTACTGAAGGCTGATAATTTGCTGCGGTGATAGACAGTCACTTTTGACAGTAGAGATCATTTCATTGTTTGGGTTTGGCAGCTGAATCTAGCTAATTTTGCCCTTCCTTCCTTCCTTCCTTCCTTCCTTCCTTCCTTCCTTCCTTCCTTCCTTCCTTCCTTCCTTCCTTCCTTCCTTCTCTACTTCCCTATTTACCGTTCTTCCTTCCTTCCTTCCCTACTTCCCTATCTACCTTTCTTTCTTCCCTCACTCTCTCCATTGCTTCCTTCCTTTCCTCTCTCCCTTCCCTCCCTCCCTCCCTCCCTCCTTCCTAAATTCCTTCTGTACCTAATGACATTTGGCCAAATAAAGCCTCTTCTCTTCTCTTCTCTTCTCTTCTCTTCTCTTCTCTTCTCTTCTCTTCTCTTCTCTTCTCTTCTCCTCTCCTCTCCTCTCCTCTCCTCTCCTCTCCTCTCCTCTCCCCCCTCCCCTCCCCTCCCCTCCCCTCCTCTCCTCTCCTCTTCTTCCCTTCCCTTCCACTCCACTCCACTCCCATTCCATTCCGCTCTCTTCCTTTCCCTTCCTCTCCACTCCACTCCCATTCCATTCCGCTCTCTTCCTTTTCCTTCCTGTCCCTTCCCTTCTCTTCCACTCCATTCCCATTTCATTCTGTTCCCATTCTACTCTTCCCTTCCCTTCCACTCCACTCCACTCCAGTCCACTCCACTTCCCTTCCTTCCCTTCCCTTCCCTTCCCTTCCCGTCCCGTCCCGTCCCGTCCAGTGCAGTCCATTCCATTCCATTCCATTCCATTCCATTCCATTCCATTCCATTCCATTCCATTCTATTCTATTGTATTCAACTCCCATTCCATTCCATTCTATTCTTTCTTTCTTCCAGCCTTCCCTTCTTCCTTCATCCTTTCTTCTTTCATTCTCTCTCTCTTTCTCTCAACCCTCCTCCAGTTAATTTTAACTCCTAGTTTCTTTTTCTCTCTTTTCTTCCCCCTCTTTCAATCTCTCCAGTTGACCGTAGGAAAGCTAAACGTTTTGAAAGACGCTAGTTTTACAGCTCTACCTACCTATCTTACCTGGATGCTTATATTTCTCTTACTTCTGTTGGGAAGGGAGTGGCTGGGACTGCCAGGTAAACAGTACTTGTACGCCATTCCTTGGGCAAGAAATTTTCAGATACAGGTAATCCTCGACTTCACTCAGTGACCATTACGACGGACTGAAAAATGTGGCTTATGATCATTTTCCAAATTGAAGACCTATGCTACAGCCCTACGATTAATTGACCAAAATTCAGATGCTCGGCAACAACTGACTCGTACTTACGACGGTCGCAGCGTCCCGGGGTATGGGTGTCATGTGATCTCTTTTTACGACCCCCCCCCCAATGGGGGAAGCCAAATTCACTTAACAACTGGGTTACTAACTAACTTAATCATTTAACAACTGTGGCAAGGAAGGTCGTAACCCGCTTAACA
Source organism: Coluber constrictor foxii (assembly GCA_038048745.1). Taxonomy (NCBI): domain Eukaryota; kingdom Metazoa; phylum Chordata; class Lepidosauria; order Squamata; family Colubridae; genus Coluber; species Coluber constrictor. Next base: position 84,149,116 of record CM075965.1, on the reverse strand, counting down.
AATGTCTCACTTAACGACATAAATTTTGGTCGTTAGTCGAGGACTGCCTGTATAAGGAATAATATAATGGGCAAGTTTGGGTGCATCACAGCCATCCCTGAATTGAGGTCAAATTGTCTTATTTTTTTTAAAAAAATCTTATTTCAGATTTCGGCTAAACTGGGAACAAATGTTGAAAAAATACTTCAAGCTGTGATTGAAAGGATTCCGCCGTAAGTTGGTTTTTCTGTCATATTTTTTTTTTCCCTCAGAGTTGTCACTTCGGACTTTTGAATACATAACAGGTCGTCCTCAATTTACAACGGGACCGTTCCAAGCTTACAACGCCACTGAAAAAAGGGACTTACGACACTTTTTGCCAAAAATTTCTCTTTTGTTCTAACCCAGCTCCCCAAACACGACAAATCTGTATTTAAATCAATGATTCCTTTATGAAGAGTGCCAGCAGCCATGACAGAAAGTTTCTCTCTCAACACAGGCTAACAAGTCCCTCCAGCTGGAAGATGAATAGTTGACTGCCGCATCTATTCATCTCCGCCGCCTGCCTTTTATCCCCAGAGCTAGGGTGGGGCTTCGCTAGCAGCAGTGGCACTTTCATCCCAAGGACCGGCCCATAGATTTCCACTGCTCTCCTCTCCTCTGCCTTCTGCGCATCAGGCACTAGACCCAGCTGTTCCTCCTCTTCCTCATCAGCCACCTCCAGACCTGGGGGCTGTTGACTCTCCATCTGAGGGCTGACGGACGGCCCAGGCTCTGCCCCTCTCCCTCCTCCTCCCTCTCTCTCTCCCTCCTTCCCTCTCTCTCTCTCTCTCTCTCTCTGCCAGCCCCATTCCCTCTTCCCCCTCGGGGCTCTCAGGTTGATGCTGACCCTGACTCCCACGCCTTCTTCTCCTCTGATTCGGCTGATGGAGGGGCCGACAGGCCACAACATCCTTGTTAAGTGGGACATTGGTTAATTGAGCTTTGCTCTGCTTCATGACCTTTCTTGGCCCGGTTGTTAAGTCAGTCACTGGAGTTATTAAGTTAGTAACATGGTGATTAAGTGAATCTGGATTCCCGATTGACTTTCCTTGTCCAAAGATCGCAAAAGGGGATTGCGTGACCCCGGAAACACTGCAACTGTCATAAATACGAGTCAGTTGTCGCGCACCTGCATTTTGATCACATGCATTTTGATCACATGCATTTTGATCACATTGATACTGCAAACGTAACGGTGGAAAAACGATGAGAATAGGTGGACCCTCTCTTTTTTGTGTCAGCCTCTCAATTACATTTTTATGTATCTTCTTTTTACATATTTTACATACCGTGTTTCCCCGAAAATAAGCCCTTCCCTGAAAATATTTTAATGCATATGCAGCCGGTCCCTGCCATTTCCTCTGGTTAGGGTTAGGGAGACAGAGCTGGATATCAAGTAAGACAGCAAGAGGAGCCCCGTCTTGCTCCATGCGCCCCAAAATAATAAGACCTCCCCGAAAATAAGGTCAAGTGCTTATTTCAGGGTTCAAAAAAATATAAGACACGGGCTTATTTTCGGGAAAAGAGAGAGAGAGCGAGAGAGAGAGAGAGAGAACGTGTTTGCCCAAAAATAAGACCTCCCTGAGTCCAATCGGGCTTTTGAGTGCATGCGCTAAAATAAGCCCTCCCCAAAAATATTTAAACGCATGCACAGTCAGTCCCCGCCATTTCCTCTGGTTAGGGTTAGGGAGACAGAGCTGGACATCAGATAAGATGGCAAGAGGAGCCTCGTCTTGCTCCATGCGCCCCAAAATAATAAGACTTCCCCGAAAATACGGCCAAGTGCTTATTTCAGGGTTCAAAAAAATATAAGACAGAGTCTTTTTTGGGGGGAAACACGATATTTACATAATTACATATTTAATGTTTCCATGTGTTGATAGTGGCGAGAATTGTATTTGCACAATATTGGAAAAATGGGAACACCCCCCCCCCTCCCCGGGTGAAATATAATTCGGAAAACATTAGACTATCTATTAGACTGTGCAGAGATGGATAGATTGACATTAAAAATAAAAGATAAAGCAGATACAGAATATTTCTCAACGTGGGATATGCTTCACCAGTGGTTAGATATAAGAGGTAGAAGTTAGAAGAAGAAAGATTATTACTATGTATATTTAAAAGATGAGCTATTTATGATTGTAAATAAGTTAACGTTATTATTATTATTATTATTATTATTATTATTATTATTATTTACGACTTTCATTATTATTAGAATAATCATCATTTCTCTGTAAATGAAATGGACCCAGGCAATACATTGCTGTCAAAGTATCTATGCATAATTAAAATATAAAATAAAATGTTAAAAACTCACCTTTTTTCAGTGCTGTTCTAACTTTGAACTGTTTTTAAGTCAGGACTGCCTGCATACGTTGTTGTTTTTAAATGCTGTTGTAATCGGATCTTTCCTTTGGGGGTGGGGGCGGGGGGGAAAACTCGATTCCGAGCGATAATTTTCTACAGGTTCTTTTTTTTTTACGTCTGTCGGTCTTTGTGAAACAGGCCAGTGGTTAATCTCCATGAGCCCTTGAAAGCTTTGGTGTTCGATTCCACCTTTGACACTTACCGAGGGGTGATTGCCAACATCGCACTGTTCGGTGGAGAAATCCACAAAGGCCACAAGATCACCACGGCTCACACTAAGAAGATTTACGAAGTGAATGAAGTAGGAATTCTGACACCCGACCAGCAGCCGACAGATAAACTGTAAGTTTTGGAAAGCTAAAAAAAGAGGGAAGTGTTGTGGCCCGTACGCAGCCTGTGCAGCTAGTAGCTGATTCCGACAGCGAGGAGGCTGGTGTGGTGCTGCGCCAGCAGCCTGTGCAGCTGGCACTCGAGTCAGACAATGAGGAGGCTGGAGAAGATATGCCAGAGGCAGGGATTCAGCCAGAGCTTAAGAAGTTCCCATAAGTGAAGAGGATGAAGAGGAGGAGCCTCTTCTGAATGCATGGGCACCAAAGGCTGCCAAAAGGCAGGAGTGGCTCCTCAGGAGGAGGTCTCCTCGAGAGTAAGGCTTGGGGCTAATTGGCCACTCCCTTAGCCTATTTAAGGAGGAACGCCGACTGAAGCAATTTGCAGGGAACAACTTCCTTCACATACCTTTGTATCTTGTCTTGCGTATCTTATCAGCTTCCTGCAAATTGCTTCTGGGCATTCTGCCAACCATAGTAAACTTTCAGTTATTATTCTTTGAATTCTTGGCGGCTGTTAATGCAATTAATTAACAGCCGTTGTTGTAAAAGAGTGGTTTATTTAGTAAACTAAGGTTTGAACGGACTTTGTGTATGCTGCGTTCTTTGGGGTTCGTAGCTGGGGCAGAACAGGAAGGGAGGGAGAGAGAGAGGGAGGAAGGGAGAGAGAATGAGAAAGAATATTATGGAAGCAGTATATCTTGTAAATGTTTATAAACATTTTTTTAATAAAGTTTTTTTTAATTTTTTAAGACAAACAATTACTACATCATTCATTTTTTCCATGTAACATTTCGATGTTATCTTCGAAGATCTCTTCTCTTCTCTCTCTCTTCCGTCTTCACTCTCACCAAGTCCATTACAAAGGTTTTCCATGAGTATAATATTCTAATTAAATGCTTTTAAAAGTAAAAAAAAAAAGCCTCTGATGATCGCGCGGCTCAGCTGGGATCATCAGGGGCTTTTCAAAGCATTTTTTTCTGCAACCTCTTGGCCGAAGAGGGGGTTAAAAAAATGCTTTGAAAAGTCTCTGACGATCCCAGCTGAGTTCCTGATTGCCAGAGAGGCATTTTTTTAAAACCCTCTCTGACGATCCCAGCCGAGTTGCCTGATCGGCAGAGAAGCTTTTCAAAGCATTAGAAAAAATGCTTCGAAAAGTAAAAAAAAAAAAAAGCCTCTGATGATTGCGTGTCTCAACTGGGATTGTCAGAGGCTTTTCAAAGCATTTTTTTCCTGCAACCTCTTGGCCGAAGAGGTGGTTTAAAAAAATGCTTTGAAAAGTCTCTGACGATCCCAGCTGAGTTGCCTGATCGTCAGAGAGGCTTTTCAAAGCATTAGAAAAAATGCTTTGAAAAGTTTTTTTTTTAAAGTTGGCCACGCCCACCCAGTCACATTACCCCCACCCCCACCCCCAAGCCACGCCCACAGAACCAGTAGTAACAGATTTTACATTTCACCCCTGTATGGAATGTTATCATGCTACCTCTAGTAGATAAAATCAGATGATGGGAGTCTAGAATGTCTTCACCTTCTTCATAAATTAGGAATCACAAATCCGAATAAATGAGAGTTGGAAGGGAATTTGGAGGTCTTCTAATCCAATCTCCTCCTCCTCAGGAAAACCCCATTTCAGACCAAGGGTTGCCCAATCTCTTCTTTAAAACGTCCACAAATTTTATGCATCCAAAATTGGCACAACGATCTTTTGGTGCATTCTACAGTTGATGTAACCCGATTCCTAATTGTCTTTTATTATCTTTTTTTTTTTTTAATTTGATTTATATGCCGCCCTTCTCCGGAGACTCAGGGCAGCTTACAATGCGTTAAGCAACAGCCTTCATACTTTTGTATATATTTATACAAAGTCAGCTTATTGCCCCCACAAACTGGGTCCTCAATTTACCCACCTTAGAAAGGATGGAAGGCTGAGTCGACCTTGAGCCTGGCTAGGATTGAACTCAGAGAAATTACAGGCAGCTGGATGTTAATTACTGCCTTCAGTAGGAGGCATTAGCCCCCTACGCTACTCAGGCTCCATCTTCATGTAATGTCGTAAAACTTTCGTTTAGATACGCCGGCCAAGTGGGCTATATGATTGCTGGAATGAGAGAGATTATGGATGCCCAAATAGGAGATACGATCTACTTGCATAACCAACCGGTGGAACCATTTCCTGGGTTTAAATCCGCAAAACCCATGGTCTTCGCAGGTGAGACGGGTACCGGTCAAAGGATTTGGGGCGGAGGGAGTTTTTAAGTCAGTGCTGACTCCTAGTGGCTGCCTGGACTAGTTCTGGCAGTTTCCTTGGCACAAATTTTTAGAAGTGGTTAAGAAGAGAGGGAGGGAGACGGAGGAAGAGAGAGAGAGAGAGAGAGAGAGAGAGAGAGAGAGACTGGTCCAAAGTCACCCAAGGCAGTAGAAAAATTCTTAGCTTCCAGGTTTCTGTTACCCCCTTACTCCTCCCAGGAGAGATCCAGTGGCCAATGTTTTATAGCTCTTTACCAATTCTGTATGTGTGTGTTTGTGTGTATTTGTTCATGTGTGTTTGTGTGTGTGCGTGTGTGTGTGTGTGAGAGAGAGAGAGAGAGATGGAGTGTTTAAATTTCAATTAACTTTCCAAAATGTTAATATTGTACACTGGCCAGAGTCCTTTTCTCTGCCAGGACATGAGCAGTTCTTAAATAAGATAGATAAATGGATGGATGGATGGATGGATGGATGGAGAGAGGCATAGATGTAGATGGATAGGTATAGATAGATGATAAATAGATAATAGATAGATAGATAGATAGATAGATAGATAGATAGATAGATAGATAGATAGATAGATAGATGATAGATAGATAGATAGATAGATAGATAGATAGATAGATAGATAGATAGATAGATAGATAGATAGATAAGAAAGAAAGAAAGAAAGAAAGAAAGAAAGGAAAGAAAGAAAGAAAGAAAGAAAGAAAGAAAGAAAGAAAGAAAGAAAGAAAGGAGAAAGAGGGATGGAGAGTTGGGTAGATGAATAGATGTATATGGATAGAGATAGATGGATAGAGATTAGCTAGAGAGAGAGAGAGAATAGAATAGAATAGAGAGATGATACGTAGGTGGATGGATGGATGGATGGATGGATGGATGGATGGATGGAGACATAGATGTAGATGGATAAGGATAGATAGATGATAAATAGATAATAGATAGATAGATAGATAGATAGATAGATGATAGATAGATAGATAGATAGATAGATAGATAGATAGATAGGAAAGAAAGAGAGAGATATGAGAAAGAGGGATGGATAGAGAGAAGAGATGGAGAGTGGCATAGATGTATATGGATAGAGATAGATGGATAGAGAAAGATTAGCTATAGATAGATAGAGAGAAAGAATAGGATAGAGAGATGATAGGTAGGTAGGTAGAGAGAGAGAGAGAGAGATGATAGGTAGGATAGATAGATAGATAGATAGATAGATAGATAGATAGATAGATAGATAGATAGATAGATAGATAGATAGATAGACAGACAGACAGACAGACAGACAGACAGACAGACAGACAGACAGACACTGGATGGGAGTGAGTGATGTTGAGTTAGCCACGCCCACCTGAGTTTTGTGGCTCCCGGTGTTTTCTTTTCTGTGGGAAACGGGTCCAAATGGCTCTTTGAGTGTTTAAGGTTGCAGACCCCTGCCCTAGGAAGAAGGAGGAGGAGGAGAAAGAGGGGAAGGAGGAGGAGGAGGAGACCATGGCCCACCATTCCAGAAAGGCTACCAGTATTAAATGGATGGAATGACAATGTATGATCACCTAAAGCAGAGATGATCCAACCTTGGTCGCTTTTGAAGATCTCTGGAGGACCTTCAGCTCCCAGAATTCCCCAGCCAGCCATGGCTTGATGTCCAGAAGTCTTCCAAGTTGGTTAGCCATTCCAGATCTTCAAGACCATTTCTCTGGCTAAAAAGCCACCTTCTGTCTCGACAGGAGTGTTTCCGACGGACCAGTCCGAATATTCTAACTTGAAAGGAGCTCTGGAGAAACTGACCCTCAATGACTCCAGTGTGACCATTCAACGCGACAACAGCCTGGCTTTGGGAGCTGGGTGGAGGTGAGGTACCCCTGCATCCGTTGCTAAGTGATCCACTCGCTTAGTGACCGTTCAAAGTTACGACGGCGCTGAAAACCGTGACGTAGGGCCGTTAATGGCCGTTAAAAGCCTCTTCGGGGTCACCCGATCAAAATTCAGGCAAGCAGCTCGTACTTATGACAGTGGCATGGCCCGACGACATCTTTTTACGACCTTCTGACAAACAATGTCCTAAGGGAAGTCAGATTCGCTTCATAACCCATGTGACTGACATAACGGCAGTGATCCGCTTAACAACTCTGGCAAGGAAGGTCAAAAGTCACTGAACGAATGCCTCGCTTAGCAATAGAAATTTCAGGGTCCATTGTGGTCATAAGTCAAGGACTACCTGTAATATAATAGCTACCTGCAATAGTAACCCAAGTTACCGTGTATTAAATCCTGAAAACTGTCTTAATGGATTTTCCTCTCTGAGATAAGGAACTCAATTAGGTTTAAGTCAGTTAAATTTTAAGTTCAGGTAGTCCTCGACTTAAAACAGTTCATTTAGTGATCGTTTGAAGTGACAACGGCACTGAAAAAAATTGATTTGCGGCCGTTTTTCACACTTACGACGGTCAGGTGATCAAAATTCAAACCCTTGGCCACGGACTCACGTTTACGACGGTTGTCCCGGGTCACCTGATCCGCTTTTGTAACCTCCTGGCAATGGGGGAAGCCAGATTAATTTAACAACCAGGTTACTCGCTTAACAATTGCCGTGAGTCACTTAACAGCTGTGGTGAGAAAGGTCGTAAAACGAGACAGAATTCACCGAATTTTTCACTTAGCAACGTAAATTTCGGACTCGGTTGTGGTCACAAGTCGAGGACGGCCTGTCACTAGATTTTTGTCTGCCAGCAACTAAGATTTGCAAATAGATAATATAAGGGGTCCTGGCCGTAGCTCTACTAACTGAGAAAAATCTCTATGTGGCCTTTAGAAATCTCCCTTTAGTATTGATATTAAGAATGTTTATAGAGCAGGGGTGGGCTTCAAAAAATTTAGCAAGGGATTCTCTGCCTGCTTGTCAGGTGGGCGTGGCCATAGTGGGTGTGGCCTAGTCTACCTCCTGCACCATGGCAGGGGAGGGGGGCGTTTTCATCCTCCCCGGGCTCCGGAGGTTTTTCTTGAGCCTCCGGGAGGGTGAAAATGGCCTCCCCAGGCTCCGGAGGCCTATACAGTATATAAATGTGTATATATATATGTTTCCGGCCTTCCGGTAGGCCTGTTTTTTGCCCTCCTCGAGCCTCCGCGCGCACCTTGCTCTTACCTGCATCCAAAATGCGTGGAGACACCTGGGAGGGGAGGGAAGGGGAAGGGAGGGGTGGGTGGGGCCAGCCAGGAGTGGGACTTGCGGGTTCTCTGAACTGGACAGAATCTTAGCTGGAGGTTCTCCCAAACCCCCAGCAGCCCACCCCTGCTGTAGAGGTATACCGTATTTTTCGGAGTACAAGACGCACCGGAGTATAAGACGCACCTACCTTTTTTGGTGAGGAAAAGAAGAAAAAGAAATCTGCCTCTGCCTCCCAGCAATTTTGCCTTGTTGCAGCAAACAGCCTGCTTTACTTTCATTTCCGTTTTCAGCATAACTTGATTAGCACAAAGGAAAAAAAAAATCTGCTCCCAGCAATTTACCACTTTGCAGCAAGCAGCAGAGCCCTGCGCAAAACAGCTGAGAGCAAATCAGATGAGAGTCGGGAGGCCGATCCAATCAACTGGTGCTAATTAGGCTGTGCTGAAGGTGAAAGGAGCTGTTTTTTTTCTTGCTGTTTGCTTGCAAGGAGGTAAATTGCTGGGAGGCAGAGGCCAAAGGGTGGGGGCCAGTGGGTGGGCGGGGCTACATTCAGTGTGTAAGACACACCTAAATTTTCTCCTCCTTTTAGGAGGGAAAAAGGTGCGTCTTATACTCCGAAAAATACGGTAAGTGTTTTCACGTTGTAGTATTGTACTAGCAATCCTAATTATTACTGATCTTTTATAGCTTATAATTTTCGGTGGAATGATTGAAATGAAGTGTAATTTTCCCTGTTTATATTTCCCCCTTGAGCCAGATGAATAAAGTTGAAATGTCTCATTTGCAGAGACTTACAGAGCTGGATCTAAAAGAGTTAATTACAAGGTTCTTAGAGAGTGTGGTAGATAAGATAAAAGGATCACAGAAGGATCTTGAGGAGCTGGCTTCTGGGAAATATGACCAACTAAGTCAAACTATTGCTCAAGTAGCTGCAGATCTTTCAACTGCGGTGGCTGCAATGGGGAAGAAAGTGACTGAGATTAGTAGTAAATTTGAATCCCAGATACAAGAATTACAAGGGAAACTTCTGGAAGCAGAGGCCAAAAACCAGAACATTCAGAATGATGTTATTATGCTTCAAATTAAGGCTATGGAATCTGCAATTAGACTAAGAGGAATAAAAGAAAACAGCAGAGAAAACTTAAGAATAACTTGTGCAAAGGCTTTTGCAGAATTATTAAAGCTACAAGATGAACTAATTTTGGGTTCTATAGAGAAAGTTTACAGAGTTAACTCATGTCTGGCTGAACCCGTTTTCTTTCATTTGGCTTGGAAATCGAAAAATGTTCAGTGTAGCAAACTGCAGGTTGGAACCCTTAAAAATGTCAATTGCAATGTTGAATTTACAGGTTGGGGTTCCTTGGCCTTTTACATATGGAAGTTTTTAATCAGCGCTTGGAACAAGAACACAACGCCTCCGTCATTTTGACAGCGCCAACCGTTCCGTACAAGGCCATCCTTTCTTCTCCAAAATTGATAAAGGTGATGATTTTTTTTTTTTAAAAAAAAGTCTCAAATTATCAGTGCCTGAGGATAGATTGAGTGTAATTCTTAACAGCTTCCATAATTTAGTTTAATTCTCCGGGACTTCCGTCATGAAGCTTGCAAATAAGACATTTTTATATGGGTGGCTCTTAATTATTTGGACAGATAGGCCTCGACTTAGTTCATTTAGTGACCGTTTGAAGTTACAGCACCACTGAAAAAAGTTTTTCAGAGTTACAAGCTTAGCAGTTCATATTTATGATTCGTATTTATGACGGTTGCAGACTGCCACGGTCCTGTGATCAGAATTCGGACACTTGACAAACTGCCTCGTATTTATGACGGTTGCAGCGTCCTGACATAATGGGGAAGTGGGGAAGCCAGATTCACTGAATAACAATCACTTGCGGGGATTCACTTCGGTCGGTCTCGCTTTGCAAACAGAATATTTTGGGCTTCCGTTTTGGTCGTAAGCCGAGGACTACCCTTGTGTATCCTTTTTCTTTTAAAAAAATCATTTAAAGAGTGCTAATTTTTTATTTTGGCTTTAATAATACCCTCTTTTCCTCTTCTTTTTTCCCGTTTTGCAGGAACATAAAAAAGAGGAAATCACAATCGTGAATCCCTCAGAGTTTCCGGATCATTCCGTGGTGAAAGAATACTTGGAGCCGATAGTTTTAGGGACTATTGTGACCCCGAAAGAATATATTGGGGAAATATTCACTCTTTGCCAGGTTGGTGCGTAAAGCGGAGAGCGTTGTGGCATGGAGGGTGTAATCTCTGACACTCTCCGCGGTTGATTAATAAATCGTTATCGAGCCGAGGGGCATGAGGGATTACAATTGTGTGCAGCCATTTGTCTGACTTTACAGTAGAAACTCCTTAATTTTAAATCAGGGGTGCTCAACCAGCGACACACGTCGTCACCGGCCTAGCACAGGATGGTTAAAAATTGAAGCCTTTAAAAATGTACTGTCAATAATCGTAATGGCCTCTTTTCAGTCATGTCAGTGCTCTGCGGAGAATATATGGGGGCGGAGGGGGAATCTTCCAGAAGCGGGTATCACATAATGTAACAACTGGTTCGCCCAGCACCAAAAATGTACGTACGCGCCATCCTCAAAAACACGGCGATACAGGACGGGATAGCGCCGGGGCAGGTTTGTGGGCCCACCCACTGGTTGCAACTATCGATTCGCCCGAACCGGTTTGAACCGGCAACAACCTACCACTGGGTCTCTGAAGACAAGACCAGGGACTTGGATAAGACGTTGCGGTTTGGGCGTATCGTGCGAAAGGTTGGGAGCCACCGCTACCTGCGCGGCAGGAGTGAAATCTACTTACCTTCTTTACTGGTTCGGAAGCACACGCTCATGTGTGTGTGTACGCCTTCTACGCATGTGCAAAAAAACATTACTTTTAAAAAACCAGAAAGTAACGACACCCGGGCAGCGATCGGTACCTGACTGCATCGTTTGCTACATTAATTTCCCAGCTGGTTTTTATTTTTTTGTATAAATTTTATTAATTTTCTATGGTTCACATTTGTTAGTCCTTAATAAACAGCGTGTTGGATATATAATTTGCTTAACGATACAGATTACGTTTTTAATCTCCACCCCTTTTTTCCAACCACTGGCAAAATAAGTTCCATGTTTTGATAATATTCTGTGCCTTCTTTCTGTTTGATTTTCAATGTAAGCCGGCTGATTTTTTTTATGGCATCCATCCAACATTGGGCCAAAGTTTCTCATGTTCGGTGTTCATCTCAGACTGTTGTGTGATTTTGTCAGGCACGAAGAGCGGTTCAGAAGGACATGGTGTACATGGATGACCAGAGAGTCATGTTGATTTATCTCTTCCCGCTGAACGAAGTCGTGGTGGATTTCTTCGATGTGTTGAAATCCTTGTCCTCCGGTTACGCCAGGTAAGTTAACTTGGTTATATCGTGGTTTGATGAGACTTCCCTCACTTGTATAATTTTGAAGCTGGGAGATCCAAGGCTATTATTATCTATTAAGTTTTTAAGGGACGGCGGTGGCTCAGTGGCGAAAGACACTGAGCTTGTCGATCAAAAAGTCGGCAGTTCGGCGGTTCGAATCCCTAGCACCATGTAATGGGGTGAACTCCCGTTACTTGTTCCAGCTAGCAGTTCGAAAGCACGTTAAAAAATGCAAGTAGGAAAAACAGGGACCACCTTTGGGGGGTAGGGAATAGTGTTTTATCCGCCTTTGGCGTTGAGTCATGCCGGCCACAGGACCACGGAGACGTCTTCGGACAGCGCTGGCTCTTTGGCTTAGAAACAGAGATGAGCACTGCCCCCTAGTGTCAGGAACGACTAGCACATATGTGCCAAGGGAACCTTTACCTTTTTTAATTAACTTTTTGAAAATGAGATTTTTAGTTGAGGCTCGGCTGATGCAGGATATTCAAGCGCATTGAAGGCCGCGAGGAGTTTTGATACATGTCCATACCCTCATAGTCCTCAACTTACAACAGTTCACTTAGTGATGGTTCAAAGTTGTTAAAAGTGACGTATGTTTTTTCACACTTAACGACCGTTGAAGCCCCTCCATGGTCATCTGATCAAAATTCAGTTACTTGGCGAACAACTCGTATTTACGACGGTCGCAACATCCCCCAGAGGGGGGAGTTGGGTGTCACACGATCCTCTTTTTGCGACTTCCTGCCACGCAGAATCCATGGGGAAACCAGTCACTAAGCGAACTAAGTGAACACTGTTGTAAGTCGAGGACGACCTGTAAACGTCAGAAACTGTATCTTTCAGAATGCTCATATATGATGTTAGTTGAACCTCTTCTGTTTTCAGCTTTGATTATGAAGACGCAGGATACCAGCCTGCCGATCTTGTCAGAATGGATATTTTTTTAAATGGAAAATCTGTGGAAGAGCTGATAACGATTGTACCTAGGTAAGCATGCACGTTCATTTTTAAAAATTCAATCAATCCATCAAAATAGACCTTGGAGGACTTCTAGTCCAATCCCGTTCTCAAGCAGGAGAATCTGTACCATAGGGTCTCCTATATCCGTGATGGCGAACCTATGGCATGCATGTCTGTGGGCAACAGATTCCTATTTATTCCTATTTATCCCGGGGTCATGTGATCCCCTGTTGTGGCCCGTCAGTGGCCTGTGCAGCTAGTAGCTGATTCCGACAGCGAGGAGGCTGGTGTGGTGCTGCACCAGCAGTCTGTGCAGCTGGCATCTGAGTCAGACAATGAGGAGGCTGGAGAAGAGGTGGTGCCAGAGGCGGGGATTCAGCCAGGGCCTTCAGAATCTCCAGAAGCTCCCATAAGTGAAGAGGAAGAAGAGGAGGAGCCTCTTCTCGATGCACGGGCGCACAGAGCTGCCAAAAGGCAGGAGTGGCTCCTCAGGAGGAGGTGTCCTCGAGAGTAAGGCTTGGGGCTAATTGGCCACTCCCTTAGCCTATTTAAGGAGGAACACCGACTGAAGCAATTTGCAGGGAACAACTTTGTTCATTCTCCCCCGTGTCTTGATCTTAGTTCTGTGCAAATTGCTTCTGGGGTTTTCTGTCAACCATAGTAAGATTACGATTATTTATTCTTTGGATTCTTGTAGGCTGTTCAGAAAGTTTATTTGTTGCCCTCGACTTACTAAATCTGTTAAGTGAGTTAGGGATGAGAGTACTAAAGTCTGGCAAGATTCTGTCTATTGGATGTAAGCAAATCACGGAACGGAATCCGGGAGGGAATTTTTTTAATAGCGTTCTTGGGCTTAGCTTGACACGACACCCCGTTCCTGATGTCCTCTGGGAAAAGACCCAGGACTGATTCATTCTTACTTCTTTCTCAGAGAGAAAGCCTACTCTGTTGGTAAATCCATGTGCGAGCGATTAAGAGACCTCATCCCAAGGCAAATGTTTGAAATCGCTATCCAGGCAGCTCTCGGCAACAAAATAATTGCAAGAGAAACGTAAGTCCTTATGCTTAACTTGGTTTTAAAAGATAACTAACTGTACAACTTTGTTTTCTTTTCAGTTCTTTTAACAATTTTTTTTAAAAGTGGCTACTTAAAACAGCTCGCTTAGTGACCATTCGAAGTTACGACGGCACTGAAAAAAAGAACTTATGACCATTTTTCACACTTATGAGCATTGCAGCATCCCATGTGATTTTTTACACTCGAATGCTTGACAACTGGCTCACATTTATGATGGCTTGCATATGACATCCCGGGGATCATACGATCCCCTTGACAAGCAAATTCAAAAAGTTAACCAATGTCTCACTTAGCATCATGAATTTTGGATTCAATTTTGGTCGTAAGTCGAGGGCTACTTACATAATCCTGATTTATAAAGTAGGCGTTTCAGATTGGGAATTAATTAATTAAATTTGGCCTTCAAAGAAATGGGTCCCTCCAAAAAGTAAGCGGAGTCCTCAACTTCAATTATATGAACAGCACAGGAGCCTAGGGGTTTGAGCTCTCGACTCACAATCAGGAGACTGTGAATTCGATCCTAGGTAGTTGCAGATATTTCTCTCTCTGGGCACAATGAATAATTGTCTACTGTGAACTCCATGTAGGCTTCAGGAAGGGCATCTGGCCAGTAAACGCTCAGCTCCATTTAGTCGCCCCAATTCCAACTCGATGCAACGGGTCGTTAAAAGAAAAAGAAAACTCCAATTATATTGTGTTCCAGTAGCATCAAAGTGGGAACTTTTAAATAAACTAGAAAACAAGAGTAAAGATTTAATTTTTAAGGGGAAGTAGCTGCTCAGTGCCAAAGAGCATTATCAATTTGATTTGATTCCTTAAGACTTATTAGACTTTGCAATAAGACTATTGCAAAAAGATTTAAAAGCACATCATTAGCAATTATTCGCTGGTTCAGAACTTCAGATTGTGGAGTACTTTGTATTATCCTTTTAAAATGCAACTCGGTTTACTTTATTTTCCAGGGTGAAAGCTTTTAGAAAAGATGTCCTGGCAAAATGTGTAAGTATCATTTTTGGATTTTTTTTTTTCTGTTTTCATGAGTCTTAGTATTTCATTTATTTTCCCCTGTAATGTAAATTAGCCACTTTTTTTTTTCTCTAAGTAAGATTTTATCCACTTCATTTAAAAGTTGGAACCTGGGTTAAATTCACCTGGAGCGTTTGATACAATTCTCAGAGTTTTTAACTTGCTTTTTTATTATTTAGGATAATAGCAATGCAGGGGGAATAAATATCAACATTGACTTCTGGTTGCTATTGTCCATTATTAATCTTGGAATGAGATGCTCTCTGAGCTTGGTTGTTTCCTTCTAGACATTTCATTACCCAACTGGGTTACATCATCAGCTTGAAGGGAATGGGGTGTGTGGAGCGGAGGAAGAGGAAAGGATTATCAGGTCCTGGATGCTCGCTGTGTTTCCTTTTCTTGCAGACTTTTAATTACCAAACTGCCCAGCTCAGAGAGCATCAAGAGCCCCAGTTTTCGTCATCCTCCTCCTTCTCCTCCCCGTAAACTCCACTCCTTTCTAGCCCTGATAATATTACCTAGCTGGGTCAAGAAACGCCTACAAGAAAACCATCCAGCTCAGAGGGGACTCTCTCATTCCAACCCTGAGTTACAAATATTCTCCTCGATCGGTATTCACCGGGAAACATTCTTTTTTGTTGTTGTTGTTAAAAACAGTACGGAGGCGACATTACAAGGAAAATGAAGCTTTTGAAGAGGCAAGCCGAAGGGAAGAAGAAGATGAGGAGAATCGGGAACATAGAAGTGCCGAAGGACGCTTTTATCAGAGTTCTCAAGAAGCAGCTTGACCGATAGTTTACAGAGGTGGCTTTCCAGCTGTTTGCAAAGTCAAGCGGAGGAGAACGGTTTGAGCCAGCCGTTTACAAACCGGGAATTATCCTGAATTGGATCCTCGTCTGTGGGTGTACAGATTTGACACCATTCTCATGGACCCCGTTCAATAAAGCAGCAGAACTGATGATCTAAAAATCTAAAATATAGTTTAGCGCCTTGAGAGTATTAGGGCCAATTTTTGATGCCATTTCTCAGAACTGTGCCTTGTGCCTTTGAGATGCCTATTTGTCTTTTTTCCATATTTGATTACGCTTTGGGGTTTTGACGTCCGCAAGACCTTGGCTACACTAGATAAATAAACCTGGGTACAAGTAGAGTTATCCTTAATTTACGACTGCAATCAGCATCTTTTAACGACCCCATAATCCCTTGCATCGGGGTGGAGTCTGGGCAACTGAATGGAGCTGAGTGTTTACTGGCCCGATGCCCTTCCTGTTGCTGATGCGGAGTTTTGTTCAGTAGATATATTGTTATTTTTTTATATTTTATTTTTTATATTTTATTTTATTTTATTAATTATATTATATTATATTATATTTTTTATATTTTATAATTTTTTATATTTTATTTTTTTATTTTATTTTTTATATTTTATTATTTTATTTTATATATTTTATACTTTTTTATATGTTTTATATTTTATAATTTATATTTATTTTTTTATATTTTATACTTTTTTATATTTTTTATATTTTATTATTTTATTTTATTCTTTATATTTGATTATTTTATTTTATTTTATTATATTTTATTATTTTATTTTATTTTTTATACCTTTACTTTACTTTACTCTACTTTACACTTTACATTACTCTACTCTACTCTACTTTACTTTACTATTTTATTCGCCCTATCTCTGCAGGACTCAGGGCAGCTCACAACAATAAAATATCCAATAAAAACATGTTAAAATACCCCCAGAGAGAGAAATATCTGTCTCTACCTAGGATCGAACTCACAGCCTCCTGATTGTGAGGCGAGAGCTCCATTTCTAGGCCACCGCATCACTCAATTTACGACTACAACGGAGTCCAAAATTTCTCTTGCAAAGTGTGAAACATTTGTTCAGGGAATTTTGTCCTAGTTTACGATCTTTCTTGGAACAGTTGTTAAGTGAATCACCAGAGGCCTTAAGTTAGGAACATAGCTGTTAAGTGAATCCGGCTTTCCCGTTGACTTTTGACGTGACCTCGGGAGGCTGCAACTGTCATAAATATGAGCCAGTTACCAAGTTTCCTAGTTTTCGTCACATGACCATGGGGAATGCTGCAGCGGTCGTAAGTGTGAAAAACGGGGTCATAAGTCACTTTTTCAGAGTTTTTCAAAGTTTTTTGTAACTTTGAATGATCACTAAATGAACTCCTTTAAGTTGAGGACTTCGGATCTTTGGTGTGAGCTTGCTTAGCCTTTTTCAAAACTACTTAAATCTTAATGTGGAATATAAATTGAATGATCCGCTTTATAGAATATTGATTTCCGATCCATCGGGATGTTGTTTGTGTGAATTTAAGAATCCGCAATGACAATATACTAGAACTGAAGTTTGTTTTCCCAGCAGAGGAGAAACAAAACAGCGTCTTTCAAACGTAGCCACATCTTAAAAGTGACCCAAGTAATGTCTGTATTTCATAACTCTGGGAAACTTCCAAATGTGTGAACTTCCAACTCCCAGAATTCCTTGTGCTGCTGGGGATTTCTGGGCATTGAAGTCCAGAAGTCTTAAAAAGTCGCCAAGGTTGAGAAACAATGGTTTAAGCAATGAAATTGGTTCAGGGGAGGAGATATGATTACCGTATTTTTCAGAGTATAAGATGCTCCGGACTATAAGACGCATCTATCTTTTTGGGGGAGGAAAACAAAAAAAAAATCTGCCTCTGCCTCCCAGCAATTTACCTCCTTGCAGCAAACAGCCCGTTTCAATTTCAGCTTCAGCACAAGCAGCTGATTGTCGGTTGGATTGGCCTCCCGAAGATCAGCTGTTTCAGGCTGCAGGGATTGCCATAGGCTATTGTCGCTTCCGCATGCCCCATTTTCCAGCGGGTGGGCAGGGCTACATTCGGGGTATAAGACGCACCAAAATTCTCACCCACTTTTTTGGGGGGGTGGGGGCAGGGAGTGCATCTTATACTCTGAAAAATACGGTATTATTCACACATTTTTCTTCCTGCTTTCTTCACAACTTTTTGAAGAACTGGGTGGAAAAGATCGAGAATAAGCCTTTCACCCGAAGCCCTCCAGAAATTGGGAGGCTGAATCCTCCGCGGTTTCTTCAGCCAAAGGCGAGAAACCAAATCCAGAAAACTCCCCATCAACAGCGAAGGAGGCAATCCCCTCCGCAAAGTTCCCATTTTTCTTTAAATCCGCAAAACACTTGAAAAACGCAGGGCGAACCACAGGCGAGAGTAATATGCCTCTTTATGCTTTTCGCTAAATTCATAAGAAGCGTGGGCTTAGGAGATTTTAACAGTTGCACTGGCATTCAAAATATACACATTTCATTGCCCGTTTCTGGCAAGAATAACATTGTAAAACAGCCCAAATGTTATAACGCACCCCTCCCCATCCTTCATATGAGTCTTGTAGCAGAAATAAATATCCATTTAAGATATATTTAAGATGGAAAGAAAAGAGAGAAAGAAGGAAAGAGGAGGAGAGGAGAGGGAGGGAGGGAGAAAAAAAGGGAGGGGAAAAGTGAAAGAGAAAGTAAAAGTGGAGGAAGGGAGGGGAAAAATGAAAGGAAAGGGAGGGAGGGAGAAAAAAGGGAGGGGGAAAATGAAAGAAGAAAGGGGGAGGGAGGGAAAAAGAAGGATCGGGGAGAAAAAGGAGAGGAAGGAAAGACAAGGGAGAAAGGAAAGGAAGAAAAAGAAAAAGGAGAGGAAAGAAAGAAAAAAAGAAAAGGGAGAGAAAAGAAAGAAGGAAAGAAAGAAAAGAAGGAAAAAGATGAGAAAGAAGAAAAGGAAGGATGGATGGGTGGATGGAGCAGAACACAAACTGTCTCTTCAGAAACTTTCCAAAAGCTTACAAGACAGATACTCCGCTCATACTCTTCCCTCACCCTATTCCCAGGGAGGAAGGGGTAGGTTTGAAGTCAACAAGACGTGGGTGTAAAAACATCTGATTGTAAAGTCTCTGCTTCTCCGTTACAATCCAGAAGCCAAGATCTAAAGCAGCAAAGAAACGTTCCTATTCCAGTCACCGAGCCAGAAAAAAAGTCCAGATAGCCATAACAAGGTTTATCGAAGCCCCTTTCCAAAGCCCCCTTCCCGCTTAATAATAATAAAAAAGTTGGAAGCGAAATCACATTGGTGCAGCTCAGTGGTGGGTTGCTATCAGTTCGGCCCGGATCGGGCGAAGCGGTAGCGGCAGGAGGCTCTTCCCACCCACCCGGATGCTTCTGCGCATGCACAGAATCGTCACGCCCGAGTGCGTCTGTGCCGACGAGTGAACCGATAGTGACGGGTTTTGAAACCCGCCCCTGGTGTAGCTTTCCTCGGGGTCTTTTATATATACTGTATTTTCCTGCGTATAAGACTACTTTCTAACACACAAAAATCTTCTCAAAAGTCAGGGGTCATCTTATACGCCGGGTCTCATTCTCCTGTAACCAGGCAGACCAGCACATAAGGCTCTGACGAGCCTTAAATGGCTCTGAGGAGGGTCGTCTTATACCCCCCGTCGTCTTATACACCGGAAAATACGGTGTATATATATATATATATATATATACGTATGTATCTTCCAGAGACCCCCTGGCAGTTGGTTTGAGATTCTCCTCTTTCCCCTGAGCGGTTGCATCGTTTCAGACCCTGTAAATACGCAAAAGTCTGGAGGAGAAAAAAGACCAAAAAAATAAAAAGGCTTTCGACAGGATTAAGAGGAATGTTACGGGCACGTTTTGGACCGCGAAGAAAACGAACCACAAGCCCCGGGTTTCAAAAGATGCTCGGTTTTAACCGGTTTGTCTAGCAGCGGGGGGGCCCCAAAATACACTGTCAGGGTCCTCCCCGCAATGACGCCCGAGTGGTTCTGTCCATCAATTTTGCTCTTTCATGCTACGGAGAGGTTCCACCAGCTTGTTGTGCACGTGCATTAAACCTTGAAACAAAAAAACACACACTCATACAAATCGGCATTGGTCATATTGCTACTTAACATCACATTCCGTTCATAATACAGGTAAATCCTCGCCTTAGGCCCGTTTTACTTTCTCACCTGGCTCCAGATCCTCTCTATGCATCTGGGGAGGGCAAAAACAGCCTTCCCCAGTCCCTTGGAGGCCTGAAACGGCCCGTTTCCCAACTCTTTGGTGGGACAGGAAGTGACGTTTTTTGCTGTCCCCAGCCTCCAGAGCCTCTCTAGGAGACCCTGAAATACTGTCAACTCTACTCCTTCTTTCCTCTAGATCTGTGATGACGAACCTATGGCACAGCTGGCGCGCAGAGCCCTCTCAGCTCCACCACGCATGCACGCCTCCCACCGGCCAGCTGATTTTCAGGATGGGGGGGCAAGGCGCAAGTGGGAGCCGTGCGCGCATGCGCGGGGCAGGAGGAGTGCGGGGAAGTGCAACACCCCACCCTCCCACGGCCCATTTTTGGTCCCAGGAGACTGCAGCCAAGAGGATGACGCTCACCTTTAAAATACTTCACCGTTTTAACTCGGAGTTCTAAAGTGGCATCTTCGTCGCACACGAAGATAGTGTGGGGGTGCTGCTGGAAGGCGGAAACGGTCCACATGTGGTTGACCCCTTCTTCGATCGCCTTGTATAAGGCGAAGGCTTTGTGTGCCCCCGTGATCAAAATCATGACCTGGGAGACCAAGCGTGAATGGAGTACGGTCAAGCAAGCACCCATGAAAGCGGCCCCCTCCATTGCCACAGAAGATATACTGAGCTACGGATGTCCCATCGTGGCAATTTTTAGGACTTCTGGACTTCCAACTCCCAGAATTCTGGGAATTGAAGTCCTCAAGTCATAAAGGGGCTATGGTTCCCCACTTCTGTCTTACATCCTGAGTCTTAGGTGTTAAAATAGCTGGCTTAGGAATTCTGGGAGTTGAAGTCCACAAGTCACAAAGGGGCCATAGGGTTCCCCACCTCTGACATAGAGATTTAGTCGTCGACATTTGTAGCACACTAGAGCGCTGCGGAGGCCTAGAGGGCGGATCGCACGCCTCACAATCAAGAGGCTGCGAGTTCGATCCTAGGTAGAGGCAGATATTTCTCTCTCTGGGCACAATGAGAATATATCTGCCAAACAAAACTCCGCCCTGACAACAGGAAAGGCATCCGGCCATTAAAGCACTCCATTCGGTTGCCCAGACTCTATCTCAATAAGGGATTATGGAGTTGTTAAACGATGATGATGATTTGTAATACACTAATTCTAAAGGAAGTGACTTATACAGCACTGCAGTTTTCAGATACGTTTTAAAAAATGCAAGTATAAAGATGTATGTTCTTACTTCCCGGGCATCCATGACTGTCCCCACGCCAACTGTTAAAGCCATAGTTGGAACCTTAGATAAATCGCCATCAAAGTATTTGGCATTTGCCAGAATGGTGTCCATGGCCAACGTTTTCAATCTTGTTCTCGACACCAAACTGGATCCGGGTTCGTTGAAAGCAATGTGACCATCTGGGCCAATGCCTTGGAAAGACCACAAACGACAAAACCACGCTCTTGACCGTCAACGCTTTGATACAGGGAGTCCTCGACTTACGGCCACAACGGAGGCCAAAATTTAGGTCGCTAAGGGAGACACTTAAGTGAGTTTTGCCCCATGTCTCACTTAGCAACAGAGATTTTGGGCTCCATTACGATCGTAATTCTACCTGTATTCACAGCCTACAAAGTTGATGGCGCGACTCAACTTTATAAATTTGTTCTGCGTCATCTGCTGAACAAAACTCCAGATCAGTGACAGGAAGGGCAGTCGGCCAGTAAAATACTCTGCTAACGCCATTCAGTTGCCCAGACTCCACCCCGCAAGGGATTATGGGGTCGTTAAAAGAGGACGGTGATGACTGACGGTTTCCGTTTTTGCTTAATCGCCCCCAAAAAACTCACCTCCAACAAACAGCTCTATCCCTCCAGCTTCTTCTATTTTCTTTTCAAAGGCGTCACACTCGGCTTTCAGATCTGGCGCGTTCCCGTCAAGAATATGAGCGTTGCTTGGATTTATATCAATATGCTTGAAAAAGTTATTCCACATGTAAGAATGGTAGCTCTCTGGATGACTCCTCGGAAGCCCTGAAAACCAAAACAGAAAATTCAAGAAAATTGAAAGGGAGATGAAATGGATTGAAGCGTGCAACTCTGTCCAATGTTGAATTAACACCTGTATTTTTGGGGAGAATTTGGGTTTGGCTAGTCTAGGGAATGCGGTGGCTCAGTGGCTAAGACGCTGAGATTGTCGATCGAAAGATCGGCAGTTCAGCGGTTCGAGCGCCGCGTAATGGGGTGAGCTCCCGTTCCTTGTCCCAGCTTCTGCCAACCTAGCAGTTCGAAAGCAGGTAAAAAATGCAAGTAGAAAAATAGGGACCCCCTTTGGTGGGAAGGGAACAGCGTTCCGTGCGCCTTTGGTGTTGAGTCACGCCAGTCACATGACCACGGAGAATGATTTCGGACAGCGCTGGCTCTTCGGCTTTGAAACAGAGAGGAGTACCGTTCCATAGAGTCAGGAATGACTAGCACATATTTACCTTTACCTTAGACTAGGGCAGGGGTCAGCAGCCACATGTGGCTCTTTCACCCCTCTGCTGTGGCTCCGTCATTCAAAATATGTGTCACAATGTGCAACATCCGCCAGCATGCGATTTATTGAGCTTTTCAACCCCCGGTAGGCCAACCATGGATAAATCCAAGAAAAGAAAAGTTTCAGAAGAAAACAGAACGCTTAATTCAACTACAGATGCTAGTTTTGCGGCCGCTCAAGAAATAGTCAGGCACGGGAAGGTTTTGTGACTCCCGGTGTTTTCTTTTCTGTGGGAAATGGGTCCAAATGGCTCTTTTGAGTGTTTAAAGGTTGTAGACCCCTAATTTAGGGAAAAGAAGGAGCAAGGGGTAACATAATAGCAGTATCCCAGTATTTGAAAGGCTGCCACAAAGAAGAGGAGGGGTCAATTTATTTTCCCAAGCATCAGAAGGCAAGATGAGAAACAATGGGTGGGAACGAATCAAGGAGAGAACCAACCTGGAATTAAGGAGAAACTTCCCAACAGTGAGGAAAATTAACCAGTGGAACTGCTTGCCTCCAGAAGTTGTGGGTACTGTTAGGAAATGAGTACTACCTACCTTGTTGGGTTGGCAATATATAAACCCTCAATAAAGCTTTAAGGCTGATGTATTGTATCATACTGTGTCCTGATTGGTTAGCTCTGTAGCCAATCTCCTTAAGAGGGAGCTAGAAACATGTTTATTTGTTTCTCTTCGCTGTTCTTGCTCTCTGATATCTCGGTATGCTACTGTTTGCAATTCCAGAAGAACTGTTTATTGTGAATGACGACGGCGACTGGTAAGAAGACTTTGTTATTGGATTATCGCTGGACTGTCGTTTTGCTATCTCCTGCTTTATATGTGTATGACCGGGACTGTTTATTGGACTGTGCCTTACTATTTCCTGATAGTAAACACAACTCAGTGTACCTGTATGTTGGCTGTGTTTATTCGTACCTACTCTCAATCGCTTTCATATACACACCCTTGCTATTCAAAGTTACTCTGCGAATTCCTTAACTGGAGGATTCCTTCATCACTGGAGGTTTTTAAGAAGAGACTGGACAGCCAACTGTCTGAAATGATATGAGGACTCCTGTTGGAGCAGGGGGTTGGTTTAGAAGATCTCCCAAGGTCCCCTCCAGCTCTATTCCGATTGTGATTTGTAAATCGGAGCCCCTGCCACAAATACAGACGTGCTTAAAATAACTACTGGAACAACTTACCTACGTATTCATCCATGTTGAACGTCTTCACATATTTAAAAGAGAGGTCTCCCTTTTTGTGATAGTCTATCAGCTTCTGGTAGCATCCCAAGGGCGTGCTTCCTGCATCAAGCCAAGGGTTTCATTATCTCATGCACTAAGGAAAAATAGCTTGTAATTCGATCACAAGTCCAGCGGTAATTATATGGATCGCGCCCCGGGAAAACTTCTATAGAGGAAGGCTTTCTTCCATCGATCCCTTTAAGGCAGGGGTGTCTAACTCAGTTTCATTGAAGGGCCGCGTCAGGGCTGTGGTTGACTTTGGGAGGGGCGTGGCCGACTAGGTGGGAGTGGTCAGCTGGTCTTCAGGTCTCTGGCGCGTATGCAGTGAGGGACATGCGTGGGGGCCGCACACGCACTGTATTTTTGGGGAGCGGGGCATGGGGGGCGGGCATGTGCATGGGGGCCCTGCGTGCATTGCATTTTGGAGGTTCGGGGGGTTGGAAGCATGCGGGGAATGAGGTGGGGGCCACACACACACTGCATTTGGTGGGGTGGGACATGGGGGGCACAGCAGAGCGAGTGCGTGGGGGCCGTACATGCATTGTAGTTTGGAGGTTCGGGGGTTGGAGGCGTGTGGGGAATGAGATGGGGGCCACACACACACTGCATTTGGCGGGGTGGGACATGGGGGGCGGGGCAGAGCGAGTGCGTGGGGGCCGTGCATGCATTGTAGTTTGGAGGTTTGGGGGGTGGGAGGCATGCGGGAAATGAGGTGCATCTGTGGGGGCCACACACAAACTGCATTAGGGGGGGCACGTGCGGGAGGGGGGCACACTGGGTAGACCGGACCGAAGCAATGCGGGCCAGCCCCTTACATTTTCCAGGACGGCTCCATAGGCCGGATCCAACTACATCGCAGGCCGGATGCGGCCCGCGGGCCTTGTGTTTTGACACCCCTGCCTAAAGGAAGAAGGAGCTTTCTAATACATGAGATGATCTCTCATGGTCCCTTTGCTCCTTAGTTACAGGTATTCCTCCACTTACAACAGTTCACTTAATGACGTTCAAAGTTACAACGGCACTGAAAAAAGTGACTTATGGCCATTTTTCACACTTATGACCGTTGCTGCACTGCCTTGGTCATGCGATAAAAACTCAGACAATTGGCAACTGTTTCGTATTTATGACGGTTCCGGTGCCCCCAGGGTCATATGATCCCCTTTTTGCGACCTCCTGATAAGCAAAGTCAACGGGGAGCCCGATTCACTTAACAACCGGGTTACTAACTTCTCGACTGCCATGACTCGCTTAACAACCGGGACAAGAAAGCTGGTAAAAAGGCGCAAAATTCACTTAGCATAAAATCTTGCTTAGTCACAGAAATGTTGGGCTACGTTGTGGTTGTAAGTCGAGGACTACTTGTAAGAGGAG
The DNA here is from genome assembly GCA_038048745.1 of Coluber constrictor foxii. Lineage (NCBI taxonomy): Eukaryota > Metazoa > Chordata > Lepidosauria > Squamata > Colubridae > Coluber > Coluber constrictor. The sequence goes on along the minus strand of CM075965.1, from coordinate 84,124,300 downwards.
AAAAGCAGAAACAACATAACAACTTCCACTTTCAAACCGTTGAGGAAGTGGGAGACATAAGCCAACAGATTCCGGGAACTGAAAGCAGGCTAAGATAGAAAACAGGATATGGAGAAAACAAAGTCATAACTCCGGAAATGCATTGAATTCTCTCTTGGCCAAGTGTGATTTGTCTCCAGTGCATAAGCTCTCAGAGGACATAAAAGCTAAAAGTGATAAATCGTGATCGTAGTCATCATAAATACATTCGTCGTGAATCATAAGATACAACGCTTAGTGATAGTCATAGGATACTAAATAAGCAATCAAAATCATACCGAATTTCCCCAAAAATAAGACCCTGTCTTATATTTTTTGTGAACCCTGAAAAAAGCGCTTGGCCTTATGACCATGCGCTCAAAAGCCCGATGGGGCTTATTATCAGGGGAGGTCTTATTTTGGGGAAAACAGGGTGTTTGTCTATGTCTCTATCTATCTATCTATCTATCTATCTATCTATCTATCTATCTACCTACCTACCTACCTACCTACCTACCTACCTACCTACCTATCTTTCTTTTTTTCTCTCTTTCTCTCTAATCTCTACTTACGTATTTATCTCTATATCTATCTATCTATCCATCTTACTATTTATCATCTGTATCTACCATGTTTCCCCAAAAATAAGACCCTGTCTTATATTTTCTTTGAACCCTAAAATAAACGCTTGGCCTTATTGCCATACGCTCAAAAGCCCGATTGGGCTTATTATCAGTGGAGGTCTTATTTTGGGGGAAACAGGGTATCTGTCTATGCCTATATCTTTCTTTCTTTCTTTCTTTCTTTCTTTCTTTCTTTCTTTCTTTCTTTCTTTCTTTCTTTCTTTCTCTAATCTTTCTCTATTTATATCTATCTCTATCTATCTATCTATCTATCTATCTATCTATCTATCTATCTATCTATCTATCTATCATCTATCTATCTATCTATCTATCTATCTATCATCTGTATCTACCGTGTTTTCCCGAAAATGAGACACTTATTGGGTTGAAGAGTGCAGGGAGCATTTCACCCCTGGTCTGTAGATATTTTCACAGCCCTCTGAATCAATGCATGATTTAATTCCTAAATTTACTCCAGATTTTACTCAAGACAGAAAAGCGCCGGATGAGCGAAATGTGGCCACCCAAAATAAACCATTAATTCCTCCTCATTTCCAAGATCAAAAATATAGAACGGAGAAAGAAACAGACAGACAGACAGAGAAGAAAATTAATTACCTGTCGGTAAGCCAAGGGTGAAATATCGGCTTTGGTTAGGCTTGAACTGAACGATGCGGTTACAGATATATTTTGCAGCCCATTCGCTCGCCAAGTCGTAATTTTCTAGGATTACGAGCCTCATCTTGTTGGAAACAGCTCCCACGAAGCAACGCACCACCGAAGCTGTGGGAGAACCCGAGCAAGATGGTTATTCAAGCAATTTTTGTGTGTCCTTCTCAACAACACAATCTTGAGTGGGGCCGCACTTCGACGATTCCGGACAAAAGTTGTGTTGCGCAATGGCAACACAAGATTTTGGAAGTTCATCTACCCTGGAAGCATTTTCTGAATGGCATGGTAAAAGACCCTATACAGGTCGTCCTTAACTTACGACGGCAATGGAGCCCAACGTTTATGTCGCTAATAAGTCAAGACAGTTGTAGGAATTTTGCTCCGTTTTTACACATTTTTCTTGCCGCCGTTGTTAAGCAAATCGCAAGCTGCTGTTAAGTGAATCGGGCTTGCCCACCGACGTTGCTCGTCAGGCGGTCAGAAAAGGAGATCCTATGACCCCGCCAGGACACGGCGACCCGTCATAAATATGAGACCGTTGCCAAGCGTCTGAATTTTGATCATATGCTCAAGGAGGAGCTCCAATGGTCATAAGTGTGAAAAATGATCATAAGTCACATTTTTTAAGGGCTCACTAAATAAACTTGTAATTCAAGGACTTACTAACTTAATAATTGCAGTCAGATTAGCAGCTGCGGCAAGAAAACGTTGTAAAATGGGACAAAATTCACTCAGCAAATGATAATTCACATAGCAACATAAATTTTGGGCTCAGTTGTGGTCGTTAAGTCAAGGACTGTCCGTATTCACCCAAATTATGAAACTAGGTGTCTGAATGTTACTTTTTTCTAGAACAAAACAGAAGCTTCCTATGGATGAGGTGTGAATTTCCTTCCTCTTTTTTAAAGTTCAGGAATAACTTTAGCTGCGGCTTCTGTTAACGGAATAGAAACATAACAGAAGGGATACAGCCTTCGAACGAGGTTCTGGTTGAAAAACACAAATATCTTGGAATCTACGTCAAAAAAATATGGCACCCCAATGCAGGAAAAGTTAATTAATTCAGATTAACAGAGTTGGAGGGCTCTGCTCAAGCCTACACCATTTCTGACAGAGGGCAGTCCAATCTCTTCTTGAAAGCCTCCAGGGATGAAGCTCCCGCAACTTCTGAAGGCAACTTCTGCTCCATCGGTTGATTGTTCTCCCTGTCGGAAAATTTATCCCAATTTCCAGGTTGAATCTCTCCTTGTTCAGTTTCCATCCGTTATTCCTCGTCTGGCCTTCAGGTGCTTTGGAAAATAGCTTGACCCCCTTCCTCCTCTCTGTGGCAGCCCCTCAAATATTGGAAGATGCTCTCCTGTCTCCCCTGGTCCTTCTCTTCACTAGACTAGCCAGGCCCAGTTCTTGCCCAGTTCATCCATTACGATGCAATCCTATGAAACAACAGCAGTAGAAATCTTTATTTGTTCTGACTGTATATTAAGGCAGATTGATTCGAATCCACTGCAAAACAAGATTTTTTTTTTCTCCTGCAAGGACTCCTAAATTTGCATTTTAAAAAATGGCAAATAAATTAGGCGATGTTATGGATGTTAGGCAATTCAGGTCATGAAAATTTGGAGACTTCGGAGCGAGACTGAGCCAGAAAGCACAGTCTTAAGGCGTGACTATTGTCATTTTATTATATGGCATGATAGGGGAGGTTATTATTCCCTAAACTTTCAGATTTTTCTTCTAAGAAAACCCACGCCGGAGTAGATTTCAATCAGCGCACCTTCTCAAGAGCCTTGTAAATTTGAATCCCAAAAAATCTTCTGGTTTTCTATCGCAACCCGTTACCTTATAAAAAAATAAAGATGGCAAAAGAACCTTCCAGAGTGATAATCCTGGAGGCCTCACCCCAATTCCTGCTTATTAAGAAATATATATATATATATATGAAACGATAAACTCATTTAGGATGAGGGGTTCCAATCCATGATTCGTTTCTGCGTTCCCAACGCACCTGGATCCTGACTGGGGATCATGGGAGTTGTAGTACAACCCTTCTATGGAGATTCTTAGTCATCCTGGTCCTAGTTGTCCCTAAAGTGTGTTGTTGGTTTTTTTTCAAGAGGCCACTGGACTCTTTTCTTTTGAAGATGTTTTGCTTCTCATCCAAGAAGCTTCCTCAGTTCTGACTTGGATGGTGGGGAACGGAAGGATTTATATTCCTTGCAGACAGCTGGTCATTTGCATCCTTTTAGAGGGTCTTTGAAGCACTTGGACGTTTATCTGTGTCCTCAGGGCTACCCGAATGAGGCTAATGGTTCCTGTAGTCTGCAATTTTGTCCTCTGGAAATCCATTTCTACTCCCACCCCATTCCAAGGGTCTTCACCCCAAATTGTATAGCTAAACGCCTGTAGAGATTCTCAGTCATCCGGGACATGGTGCTTTTTTTTTTTCAAGAGACAACTGGACTTTCTTGGGTGGTGGTTGGTTTTTTTTCTGAAGACATTTCGCTTCTCATCCTAGAAGCTTCCTCCGTTCTGTAGTCTATAGCTAAACATCTATGGGGATTCTCACTTATCGCGGTTGCCCCCCAAGGTGCTTCTTTTTTCAAGAGGCAACTGGACTTTCTTGGGGTGTGTGTGTGTGTGTGTGTGTGTGTGTGTGTGTGTGTGTGTGTGTGTGTGTGTTTGAAGACGTTTCGCTTCTCATCCTAGAAGCTTCCTCCGCTTCTTGATAACACTATAGGGAGGTGCCCCCCCTCCCTTTTTTTTTTTTTTAGAAAGCTGCTCCAACAAGTTCAGATTGAGCCCAGACGTTGCCCTCTTTCAGAAGGGGAGGAGGGAAAGGCAGTGCGATGTGCAATGCAAAGGAAACCCACCCACCCTCCAGTTCACCAAGCTCCCAGCCAGGATTTCCAAGCTTCTCCGCCCGCCCATCGCTTGCATTAAGGATGCTTGTAAAAGCCCAGTCGCGCCCTCTCTCCCACTCACCCGCCCAAAAAAAGAAAGAAAGAAAATCCCGCAGCCCCGCCGCTTCTCGGAGCTCACCTGCCCGGGGAATCCTGCAAGGGAGGGCGGGGCCAAGGCTTCCGGGATGAGCCCCGCCCACTTCTGTGGCTTTGCACCCGCCCCGCCCAGGGAGAAGGGGCTGCGCTCCGCGAGGGAGGGAAGGAAGGAGAGCCGAAGGAGCCACTGCGCGTGCGCAGGACGGGGCCGCTCTCTCGCTAGGAGGCTTTGCCTTGGCTTTTAGGGGGAGGTTGTTGGGCTTGTTTGGCAGGGAGGGAGGGGGGGAAATGCGAAAGAAGGAAAAGGAAGGAAGGAGGAAAAGCAGAAGAAGGAGAGAAGGGAAAGAAGGAAAAGATTGGAAGGAAGGAAAAGATAGGAAGAGAGGAAAAGGTGGGGAGGAGAAATGGAAGGAGGAAAAATGGAAGGAAGGAAAAGAGAGGAAGAGAAAGGAAAAGATGGGGAGGAGAAATGGAAGGAAGGAAAAGAGGAAGAGAAAGGAAAAGATGGGGAGGAGAAATGGAAGGAAAAGGGAAGGGAGGAGGAAAAATAGAAGAAAAGTATATTAAGAAAGGAAAAGTTAGGGGGAGAGGAAGGAAAAGATAGGAAGAGAAAGGAAAAGATGGGGAGGAGAAATGGAAGGAAGGAAGGAAAGGGGGAGGGAAGGAGGAAAAATGGAAGGAAGAGAAAGGAAAAGGTGAGGAGAAATGAAAGAAAGGAAGGAAAAGGGAAGGAGGAAAAATGGAAGGAAGGTAGGAAAAGATAGGAAGAGAAAGGAAAAGGTGAAAAATGGAAGGAAGGAAGGAAAAGGGAAGGAGGAAAATTAAGACAGAAGGGAGGAAAAGATAGGAAGGGAGGAGGAAAAATAGAAGAAAAGTGGATTAAGGAAGGAAAAGTTAGGGGGAGAGGAAAGAAAAGATAGGAAGAGAAAGAAGGAAAAGATAGGAAAGAGGAAAAATAGAAGGAAGAAAAGAGATAGGAAGAGAAAGGAAAAGGTGAGAAATGGAAGGAAAAGAAAAAGATAGGAAGAGAAAAAAGGAAAAAGTAGGAAGGGAGAAAATTAAAGGAAAAGGGAGGGAGGGAGGGAAAGAGGTGAAAATAAGAGGAAGGAAAGAAGGAAGAAAGGATAGATAGATAGATAGATAGATAGATAGATAGATAGATAGATAGATAGATAGATAGATAGATAGATAGATAATAGGATGGATGGATGGATGGATGGATGGATGGATGGATGGATAGATAGATGATAGATAGATAGATAATAGGATGGATGGATAGATAGATAGATGGATAGATAGATAGATGATAGATAGATAGATGATAGATAGATAGATGATAGATAGATAATAGGATGGATGGATGGATGGATGAGAGATAAAGAAAAGACTGAGAAGGAAGGAAGGAAGGAAGGGAATTGCCTATGCAATTAAGGTACCCATAAAGATTCGTGTGCGTGTAGCTGTTGCAAATGCCAATTAGGTCCTTAGTTCTCCTCCATGGAGTTTCTTCCCAGAAGACCAAGACTTTACATCTTTTACCAGCAAAGCTGGCTGGGGAATTCCGGGAGTTGAAGTCCGCCAGGCTTAAAAGTGGCCAAATTTGGAGACCCCCTGCCCTACCATGAAGGTGGCCACCTGCCAATCAAGGTTGCTAGTGATTGACAGCCAGCTTTCAATTTTCCTTCAAATGACATCCCGGTTAGTTGCTCATTTGCCCTGCGTTGCTCGGTCTAAATTGAGCTGCTCTCTCCTGCGGGCGCTTCCCTTTCATCGCCGGCAGAGGGCGAGCGCGCGGCTCTTTCCTCGGGTTATATTTCCTTTGGGGCAGGGAAGGGGAGGAGGGGGGGGGGTGGCGCAGGAAGCGGAAATCCCGCCGGAAGCCATCGAGAGTCGCCGGTGCTAGAGCGGCCATGCGTTCGGTGAGCTATGTCCGCCGGGTGGCTCTCGACTTCGGCGGCAGCCTCTTCCCGCGCGCCGTCTCCCTGGGCGACGCCGACAACGACGCGGTGGGTCCCCGGGAGGTGTGGGGGAAGGGGAGCAAGCAGAGGCTTCTCTGGCCGGTCTCTCTTCCATCTCTATGGTCTATCTATACCTGTCTATATATAGTCTCTCTCTATGGTCTATTTATATCTATCTTTAGTCTCTATGGTCTATCTATGTATATGGTCTATATAGTCTCTATGGTCTATCTATATGGTCTATATAGTCTGGTCTATCATGTATATGTATCTATAGTCTCTATGATCTATCTATATGGTCTATATCTATAGTCTCTATGGTCTATGTGTAGTCTCTATGGTCTATCTATATCATAGATAGACAAGTAGTCTCTATATGGTCTATCTATCTATATATAGTGTCTCTATGGTCTGTCTATATAGTCTCTGGTCTATCTATCTATATGGTCTATTTATATCGTCTCTATGGTTATCTATATATCTATATAGTCTCTATGGTCTATCTATATGGTCCATCTATATTGTCTCTGGTTATTTATATATCTATCTGCGTAGTCTCTATATCTATATGGTCTATATCTATAGTTTCTATGGTCTGTCTATATATTTGTATATTTATATATATATATATAGTCTCTCTCTGTAGTTTGCCTATCTATATCTATGTATCTATCTATAGACTCTCTCTATGGTCTATCTATCTGTCTCTGTATATCTATACCTATTTTTGTATATCATCCACCACATCAATATTTCCATCTACCTTCTGCCTTTATACATCTATCACTATCATTGTACTTTTTGACAAAATAAATAAATAAAAATAATTCATCTATCTATATTTCTCTATCTCAGCTATCGATATCGTCTGTCTTTCTATATCAATATCTAGATCTCTAGAATCTTTCCATGTTTATATATCAACTATCATCTATTTCTCTGTCTTGATATATCTCTCAGTATCTAGAGCTGATATATATATGTGTGTGTATAAACTAATATCTACGATCTATCATCTTTATATATCGATCTATAGATCTCTAGAATCTATCAATTATCAGTCATATATCATGTGTTTATCATATATATGTTTGTGAGTGAGTGTGTGTGTATCTAGATTTTGTATATATATCAACTATCAGTATCTATTTCTGTATCATATATCTCTCAGTATCTAGATTTCTGATGGGCTGAAGAATTAAAAAAAATTGGATTAAATGTTGAACTTAAAAAAAAAAGAAATTTTATTAATGTTTTCTTTTTCTCTCTCTCTCTCTCTGTCTCCAGCTGAACGAACTAGTGGTAGGAGATACCAATGGAAAACTCTTTGTATACAAGAATGATGAAAGTCAGCCCTGGACTTTGCGTTCCTGTCAAGGAATGGTGAGTAGAAGGGAAATCGACCGTTAATGGTATTTACAATCTGATACTTCCATCACAGATTACTCTAAGTAAATGCCCTGTATTTTTAGAGGTTTTTTTTTAACCCTTTGCTTCAGCCCAAACCATAATTTCTTGCTGAAATTAATGAATAAAGACAGCCTCTGGCCCTAGACCACACATGGCTCCTTCATCCCTCTGCTGTGGCTGCCTGTCGCTTAAAATATGACAACTGCCAATCTGTGATACTCGCCGGCACACGATTTATTGAACTTTTTGACCCCCTGCTAGGTCAACCACGGATAAATCCAAGAAAAGAAAAGTTTCAGAAGAAAACAGAACGTTTAATTCAACTACATAGGCTAGTTTTGTGGCCGCTCAAGAAATAGTCAGGCACGGGAAGAGTTTTGTGGCTCCCGGTGTTTTCTTTTCTGTGGGAAACGGGTCCAAATGGCTCTTTGAGTGCTTAAGGTTGCCGACCCCTGCCCTAGAACTAAAGTTTAAAAGATGTAACGGGAGGGGAAGGGAGGGGAGAAAGCCATTTTTCAAAAGATAATGCCACTTCCTAACCATCAAGGAGAAACAGAAATATCAACGCAGAAAGAAAAGACACCCAGAGGGAGCTAATTTTTTAGCAGGGCTTGGTGGAAGGCTCCGGGTTCGCTCGTCTCATGTCTGTGGCGTCCTGATGGAGAAGGATGCTGGCTAGAGTTGTTGGGAATTGAAATTGCCAAATCGGAGAAGAATCGTGTTTAAAAACTAGAGAGCAATTCTGCCGCCAAGACGTTGGGCATATTTTGACGCCATCCTTCTGCGCCAGGGGTCGGCAACCCGTGGCTCTGGAGCCGCATGTGGCTCTTTCAGCCCTCTGTTGCCGGTCAGCTCCACAATTGATAGGGCTTTTGGTTAGGACAGGTAGAGGAAAAAGGATGCCACACTAGGAGGAGACTCTATGGTGGGGGAACTGGACTTCCGGTTGGCTCCAGAATTGAATGGGGGCTTCCGGTTAGGACCTTTGTGGCTCTTTGAGTGTTTAAGGTTGCCGATCCCTGTTCTAGGCTCATCTGTACGGCCTTTACCAGCAATACTCCTTGGGATTTTTTTAATGTATTGTATTGATTGGCATAAACTCTTCTTTATCCTTGCTTTCCTGTTCTTTATTTTTTTGGGCAAGGGGGAAGCATGCCTGCAAACCAAATCAATGCTTTCCTTTTTCAGCTCACCTGCGTTGGTGTTGGAGATGTCTGTAATAAGAAGAAGGTAACTTTTTTAAAAAAAAAATCCTCTAAATTATGTGTGTGTATGTTGTGGCCCCGTCCTCTGAGCCTATCCCATTGGAGGAAGGAAGCTCTGAGCATGAGGAAGAGGAGCCAGCCAGATCTCCCAGCCCCCCCCTCTGGCACCGTCTCAGGTGCCAGCTGAAAGAGAGCAAAGTAGTGGGGAAACAGGTGTCTCAGATGAGAGTGAGGGAGAGACGTCATTCCTGGACGCACGTCAAAGGCGGCGAGATAAACGCTTACAGCAGCTGCGGAGACGCACGAGGGAATAGACCTGAGTCACTGGACTTGAGTCACAGGACCAATGAGTCCCTAGACCACACCCATATAAGACAGGGTGGTGGTTAATGATCTCTGTGATGAACAAATACTCAATCGGATAGTCATTGGAGCTAAAAGCTGAAGCTGATCAGAGACTTTGCTGAATATTTGTTGTGATTTTCTTTCTGTGTACTATTAAAGCACTTGGCAGACGGTGTGCATATCGCTGCCAAGTTAGAGATAAGAACTGGGGTGTGTGCCAAGTGCTTCTTTAACCCTCGACTGGCTGTGTTTTTGAGGGTATCTGTAGGGAGGGACAGATCAGTGTATGCGTGTGTCTTTGTGCTATGTAGCAGGGTGTCAAACATTTCCAAGCTCTCTTTCCAGCTGTGGGAGAGGAACAAGGTAAATAATATGCTAAGAACGTCTTTTGATTCCATTGTTAAAAGTGTCAGCCTCTTGTTTTAATCATGGTTGCACCTAGCTCAAGGGTTAGCAATCTGCAGCTCTGCTAACTCTCATCAATTTTTCCAGCCCTTCCTCCGTTATGGGAATCAGAGCCTCCTTCCATTTATATGCATTAAATGATCTTGCTGCCCTCAACATATATAACGTCTAAGTTCCAAATCTTTTTTTCCAATTAAACTCAAAAGGAAAGTGTCCAGTTTTATCTTTCTATTTACTTTGAGAACCTTCGGTAATAAAGATGTGAATCTGTTGCAGGGGTGAAATCCTACCGGTTCGGGCGAACCGCTAGGGATTATGAGCATCAGTTTGCCGAACCGGTAGTAATTACCCCTCCTTGGCCCTACCCACCCACGTCCGGCCGGTCACCGCTCACCTCTTCCGGCCGCTCGATATTCCACAGAATTCAACGTTAAATGCGGCAGAGAAAATACTAACTTTTCTCCCTCCGTTCAGAACGGAGCTGCTGCAGCCTGTCCCTTTATGGTGGTCCCCAGGAGGGAGGGGGATGGGAGAGCAGCTGGAATGGAGCCGTTTTTGTGAAAGGCAGGAAAATGGGGAAGGGGATTTTCCTGCCTGTCATCCATTCCTCAGTCTCAGCACAGACTGAGGGAAGGACGGTAGGCAGGAATATTCCCCTCCCCGTTTTCCTGCCATTCGCGACAAGGAGTGGCTGGGAGGGGAGGGGCCGGTGAGGAGTCCCTCGATGTGAGTGATGTCGAGTTAACCCTAACCCTAACCCTAACCCATTCAGTCACATGACCTCCCCCCAAGCCACGCCCACAGAACCGGTAGAGGAAATTTTTTAATTTCACCCCTGATCTGCTGCAATATTTCTTGGCTTTTTCTCACACGTAATTACATATACATATAATCACATATGTAATTTCTATAAGGTAGATCGTGGACCGTGTTTTAAACTATTAAACTACATTATCTATTTCTGGGTTTTATTTAATTTGGGCTAAACTATGTTTAATTATCAATTTTATGATGTTTATGTATCTTTTATTTTTTCTTGACTGTACATCGCCTTGAGTCCTGCGGGAGAAAGGCGGTATAGAAATATAATAATAAATAAAATAAAATAAATAAACGGGTGGAAGGATCCCAAGGAACTCAACAGTTATAAATGGACTTTCTGTGTTCCATCCCAGAGCTTTATCCAAACTTTTTGGTTATTCCCGTATTTTGCAGAGGGTTTCAACCACCTAAGCCAATTAAGTCAACTGCCGTCACGAGAATCTTTACGATGGCATGAGTTACCGATAACTGAGTGGATTTCTTGCTGCGGAATCAGGATATGAAAAGCGAATGTCGAGAATTGTTTTTCTCATTTGCTCTCTGAACTAAAAGCTCCGCTTATTCGCAGAGCCAGCCTCAAATCTAGCTGGCTACGCCTTACTTATTCAGGCTTTTCTTTTGCCAGAATTTGGTTGTTGCGGTGAGTGCCGAAGGTTGGTTTCATCTCTTCGACCTCACGTCGCCTTCAAAGCACGGGGATGCGCTGGGCCACCACGATCTCCCAAACCCAGATGATCCAAAAATGGCATTTAAGCAGCACATACCAGCCAACACCAAAGTTATGCTGATTGATGATATCGGTGAGTGGGTGGTCCCTTTCAACAAAAGGACTATTTCTTCTTCTCCTTCTCATACTCCTTCTTCTTCTCTTTCTCCTTCTCCTCATCCTCCTTCCTCTTTGAAAAAATGAAGCTAAACCAGTGGTGAAATGTAAAATTTGTTACTATCGACACTGTGGGCGTGGCTTGGTGGTGGTGGGGTAATGTGACTGGGTAGGCGTGGCCAACTTTTTCTGGCCAACTTTTCAGCCGAAGAAGTTGTAAAAAAAAATGCTTTCAAAAGGCTCTGACGATCCCAGCTGAGTTGCCTGATCGTCAGAGGCTTTTTCTTTTTACTTTTAAAAGCATTTTTTTATTTTTTATTTTCAGAAATTTAAAAAAAATGCTTTTAAAAGCCTCTGACGATCAGGCAACTCAGCTGGGATCGTCAGAGGCTTTTAAGAGCATTTTTTTCTACAGCCTCTTCGGCTGAAGAGGTTGCAGAAAAAAAATGTTTTTAAAAGCCTCTGACGATCTCAGCTGAGCCGCGCAGTCATCGGAGGCTTTTTTTTTATTTTTAAAAGCATTTTTTTCAGCCGAAGAGGTTGTAGAAAAAATGCTTTTAAAAGTTAAAAAAAAAGCCTCTAATGATCACTGGGCATGTGGGGGGGCAGTAATTTTTGCTATTGGTTCTCCGAACCACTCGCCGCCATTGCTATCGGATTGGGCGATCCATTCCGAACTGGGAGCATTTCACCCCTGAGCTAAATTCTTGACCACTAGAACAAAACCTACAAATTATAGTTTAGCAATGTAGCTTTTAATTGACTTTTAAAAGAAATTAAAGCATAGTTTAATGAATGGCCTTGAGATTTAATTTGAACCATTACAATAGAATTAAGCCTATCAGCTTCAGAAATCGTTTCCTTTTACTGCCAAAAAAATATATATATTTCTTTTTCGTCCTGTCTTATATTAAGACTTCGGAAATGAATGAGGTTTATTGGTTTAAAAAGAATTGAGATGATTGGGAGGGCACATGGTATGAAGTTTTGGGAAGAAGCACGATGGATTCCTTTGATTTCTCCTTGATTTTCTGCAATCAGTTCTTCCATGAAACAAAGTGTGCGTTCTCGGCAGATGGAGATGGAAAAAATGAATTGGTGATAGGCTACACGGACCGCGTGGTGCGAGCCTTTCGCTGGGAGGACTCGTCGGAGGGTTCCGACAGCCTCTCTGGACAGCTGGTGCTGCTGAAAAAATGGCTCTTGGAAGGACAGGTAGGATATGACGATAGAAAGCCATCATAGATGTTTCATAAATCAAAAAACCCAGGGAATGAAACAGGGGGTTAAAGGGGGTGGGAGCAGCATAGTTAGCTTTGCAGCTGTTGCCTTAACTTCAACTTCCGTCATATTCGATCTGTAATTCTGTCTCAAAAGAAACAGAGTGGAAGACAAGCAGGAGGTATAAAGACTCTCGACCAATGATTCGATTCAGAATAGAGCAAGAAAAGAGGACTTCTTAGTCCAGCTCCCTGTTTAAGCGGGAGTCTCATTTCGTACAAGTGAATGTCCTGCCTCTTCTTAAAAGCCTCCAGGGATGAAGCCCTTCTGAAGGCAACTTCTGTTCCACTGGTTAATTGTCCTCACTGTTAAGGGGGTTTCTCCTTCATTCCAGGTGGCTTCTCTCCTAGATGAGTTTGCATCCATTGTTTCTTGTCTTGCCTTCTGGTGCTTTGGAGAATAAATTGACCCTTTCTTCTTCTTTGTGGGGGCCAATATCAAAGACATAAAACCAGCAAGAGAAAGGAACAAAAATTAACCCCTCCCATAATGAGGGTAGTTTAAACCAGGGGTCTCCAACCTTGGGGACTTTAAGACTTGTGGACTTCAGTTCACAGAGTTCCTCAGCCAGCAAAGCTGGGAGTTGAAGTCCACAAGACTTAAAGCTCTGCTGGCTGAGGAATTCTGAGAGTTGAAGTCCACAAGACTTAAAGTCGCCAAGGTTGGAGACTCCTGGTTGAAATGGTTCATAAGAAGAAGGGAAGGAGGGAAAAAAGAGAGGGAAGGAAGGAAATGGGAATGGGAAAGAAGAAAAAGATAGGAAGGAGGAAAAATAGAACGAATGAGGGAAAAGATAGGATGAGAAAGAAGGAAAAAGGAGGAAAAATGAAGGAAAAATGGAAGCAAAATAGATAAAGGAATGAAAAGTTAGGGAGAGAGGAAGGAAGGAGGGAAGGAAAGGATAGGAAGGAGGAAAAATGGAAGGAAGGAAGGAGATGGGAATGGGAAAGAAGAAAAAGATAGGAAGGAGGAAAAATAGAAGGCATGAAGGAAAAGATAGGAAGAGAAAGAAGGAAAGGTTGGAAGGAGAAAAACTAAAGGAAAGAAAAATGGAAGCAAAATAGATAAAGAAAGGAAAAGATAGGAAGGAGGAAAAATGGAAGGAAGGAAGTAGATGGGGATGGGAAAGAAGAAAAAGATAGGAAGAAGGAAAAATAGAAGACATGAAGGAAAAGATAGGAAGAGAAAGAAGGAAGGGTCGGAAGGAGGAAAACTAAAGGAAGGAAAAATGGAAGCAAAATAGATAAAGAAAGGAAAAGATAGGAAGGAGGAAAAATGGATGGACAGTGATGAAATCCAAATTTTTTTACTACTGATTCTGTGGGCATGGCTTGGTGGGTGTGGTGTGGCTTGGTGGGCGTGGCATGGGAAGGATACTTCAAAATCCCCATTCCCAGCCCGCTCTGGGGCCAGCCAGAGGTGGTATTTGCCAGTTCTCCGGAATTGCTCAAAATTTCCGCTACCGGTTCTCCCGAACCTGTCAGAACCTGCTGGATTTCACCCCCGGTGCAGAGCATGGGATAATCGTGGTGGCAGCTGTGATGGAAGTTCTCTGAAGTGACGAGCCTTTGATTCTTTCCCCCGGTGAGGACAGGTGGACAGCCTCTCCGTGAACTCAGATGCCGATGGCTCCCCTCAGATGATGGTGTCCCAACCAGGCTGCGGCTACGCGGTCTTGCTCTGCACTTGGAAACAAGAGCAGCAGCCTCCCACAGAGACCGTGGACAGTTCGGCATCTAGCAGGTGAAGTAACCCAGAATTCCCCAGGAACAATGCCCAGTGAGGTCCAGCTATTAGCAACCCTTTGTGGTAGCTGGGCAGCCCACGATCACTTCGCTCTTCCCTGCATCACAGTTTCCCGCGGCGGACGTTTTATTCTCACGCCCTCCTCCCCCAAATCAGACTCGTTGCGTGCTGTCAGTGCCCCCTCCACCGAAGCAAGCCAGGACAATGGCTGGCGTCTTTAAGGAGGTGCCAACCGCCCCAGCGAGGATGTCTCGTCTACCCTTCAAATTTTCAACTTTAGGCCAAAAACATGCCGCGGTGCTCTGTTGTGGCCTCTCGGCTGCCTGCCCCTCCGGCAGCTGAATCAGAGGAGGAGGAGGCGTGGGAGTCAGTGTCAGCATTAAGACAACCTGAAAGCTCTGGGTGGGAAGAGGGAATGGAGCTGGCAGAGAGAGAGAGAGAGAGAGAGAGAGAGACAGAGGCGGAGCCTGGGCCGTCCGTCAGCTGTCAGATGGAGAGTCAACAGCCCCCAGGTCCGGAGATGGCTGATGAGGAAGAGGAGGAACAGCTGGGTCCAGTGCCTGATGCGCAGAAGGCAGAGGAGAGGAGAGCAGTGGAAATCTATGGGCTGGTCCTCGGGACAGAAATGCCACTGCTAGCGAAACCCCACCCTAGCTCTGGGGATCAAAGGCAGGGGGCGGAGATGAATAGATGTAGCAGACAACTATTCATTTTCTAGATGGACGGACGGACTTGTTAGCCTGCAGTGAGAGAGAAACTTTTTGCCAGGGCTGCTGCCGCTCCTAATGAAAGGAATCTTTGAGTTCACTTCAGAGGGTTTCTCGTGTTTGGGGAACTGAGTCAGAACTTTCCCTTTCCACCAAACGAGAAGATAATCCTGTTGTCCCGCTAGATCTTCTTCATTTCTTTACTACTCTTTAGGGAAGGCCCCGTCCGGGATGTCATTCTTCATCAGACGTCGGGTAGAATTCACAACAAGAATGTTTCCACTCATCTGATTGGAACCATTGGCAGGGGTAAGTGGAAGGCGTTAGAGTCATTTTGGGGGGGGAGAGGAGGGGATTAGAAAATATACTGGATTTCCAGAGAAATGAAATGCGAAAGCTTCATCCTAACCAGCCTCTTGCATTTTTTTTTCTCCTCGGCAGGTTGTTCAAAGGAGCCCAAAGGGCTGGGTCTGTTCGCGCTCTGCACGTTAGATGGTACGTCTTGATTTTCTTGGAATGGGGATAGAGTTGAATTCACAGTCATTAATATCCGCGTCCCCCAACCTGGCGCCGGGGGAGGGGACGAGGGAGGGGAAGAGGGAATGGTTTCATTTGTGTGAGTGGTGGGCTCACGCGAGTAGGGCTGACAGTCTCCGCCACTCGCGCGAGTGGGGCTGTGTGCACGCATGCTTGCCTGCCGTCCCTCCACTCACATAACCTGGTTGCGAATAGTCCACGGCCCAGCAGTGCGCTATGGCCCACAGGTTGGTGACCCGATTTATATAATCTGCCCCTCCCTCAGAATGTCCCTTGGCATTCCCGTAGCAACCTACAAAGGGTTTAAACACTTAAAGATCCTGGGACGAGCCTCCCCTGGACCTGCCCCTCTGGAGGAACTCTCAGGGAATGGTGGAATTGCTATGCAGCCTTTCTTTCCCCCTTCCAGGGACCCTGAAGCTCATGGAGGGAGCAGACAAGCTGCTCTGGTCTGTGCAAGTGGACCATCAACTTTTTGCTCTGGAAAAACTGGACGTCACGGTAAGTTTTTACCTAGCTGACCGGCACTTGGGACGAACAAAATGTATCCAGAAATGGACGGGCTATCAGAGAGCCATCTCTTGGTGAGAAATAGCGATAGCGCTTACATTTATATACCGCTTCACGGTGCTTTGCAGCCGTCTCTAAGCAGTTTACAGAGTCAGCCTCTCGCCCCTAACAATCTGGGTCCTCCTGAGTCAACCTCAAGCTTGTCAGGATTGAACTCCAGGCTGTGGGCATTCTAACCATTAACACAGGGAAGGAGGGAGAGAGACACAGAGAGAGAGACACAGGGAAAGGGGAGAAAGACAGGGAAGGGAGGGAGAGACAGAGAGAGGGAGGGAGAGAGAGAGAGAGACGGAGGGAAGGAGTGGGGAGAGAGAGCATGGCTGTCATTCTGACAGGCGGCTTCTTTCTAAGAAAGTTTCCTACCCTTTCAGGGAAATGGTTACGAGGAAGTGATTGCCTGCGCTTGGGACGGACAGACATATATCATCGATCACAACCGGACAGTGGCCAGGTTCCAAGTGGATGAAAACGTCAGCGCCTTCTGTGCCGGTGAGCAAAATCCCTAGCCGTTTGCTAACTCGCAGGTCCGCCAACCCCCAACCACCACTCCCACCCCGCCAAGGACTAGAAGGCCTCCAAGGTCCCTTCCGGATCTATTTTGATTGATTTGAGGATTTGGGGGAGCATGACTTCTTAAAGAGCCTGGTAGTTCAGCAGACTAAAAGCACTGTGATTAACACCAACTGTCCACAATTACTGTAAGTTCGAATCTCACCGGGCTCGAGTTTGACTCAGCCTTCCATCCTTTCTAAGGTAGGCCAATTGAGGATCCAGTTTGTGGGGGCAATAAGCTGACTTTGTATAAATATACAAAAGTATGAAGGCTATTGCTTCACGCATTGTAAGCCGCCCTGAGTCTCTGGAGAAGGGCAGCATATAAATCAAATTTTAAAAAAAGACAGATTCACCCTTGATTATAAAGAAATGGGCCATTCCCCCCCCAAACTTTACATCCTTCCTAGAAATTACTTTCATGGTATACAATTGAATTATGGGAGGTTATCCTGTTTCCTCGAAAATAAGCCCTGGCATGATTTTTTCAGGATGCTCGTAAATAGAAGCCCTAGCCCTAAGATCCAGTAAAGATTGTCAGCCAGAAGAATGCATTTAGTACCATATTTCCCCCAAAATAAGACTAACCAAAAAATAAGCCCTAATGCGTCTTTTGGAGCAAAAATTAATATAAGTCGCAGTCTTATTTTCGGGGAAACACGGTAATTCTTTCCACTCAAGATTCTTCCCTAAAATGCTGTCGGTTCCAGAAGTATAAAGATGCTGTCCCTTGTTTTGATGACTCCTGTAGTCCACCTATATCCGTGATGGCGAACCTCTGGTGGCAGAGGAGTCATATTGGTGGGTACGCAAGCTCAACTCCGCCAGCTGATTTTCGGGCCTTCTGGAAGTTGGGAAATGGGTCGTTTCCAGCCTCCAGAGGGCCTCCGGGAGGTTGGGAAGGCCGTTTTCGCCCTCCCCAGGCTCCTAGAAAGTCTCTGGAGCCTGGGGAGGGTGAAAAAACAGACCTACCAGGCCCACTGTGCCATCGCATGCCAAAAGCGGGGGTGGTGGTGTGCATGAATGCATGGGGGGGGCAGGGCGCATAGAATTATGGGTGTGGGCACACGCGCAACCCCTACTTTTGGCACACAATGGCAAAAAGGCTAGCCATCACTGACCTATATATTTTTAGGTTAAATTACACATTTGCTGGTGGCCACTCAGGATTTGAAATGTCGTTTAGGGGTTTAAAGCAGGCCTCGTCGTCGGATTTTTTTTTTTTCACCTCGAATTCTGGCGGTCCTTCTCTTCTTAACAACGGCGTCATCTCTCCCCACCAGGCTTCTATTCCTGTAAAGGGGACTACAACAGCCCTTGCCTGGTTTACGTCAGTTTCAACCAGAAGATCTACATCTATTGGGACGTACAGTTAGAAAGGATGGAGTCCACCAATTTGCTGAAGACGCTCGAGAGCCATGCAGAATGCGGAGAACTCCTGCTTCGGCTGGACGTGGGTAGGTTTCCGGATGGCGGTTTCACGTTGGTGAAGTTCCTTTGGGGTTGAACGGTTGGAAGGAAGGTCCTTCTGGGTTCAGTTCCAAGTGGGGAGGAAAGACACTGGAAACACGGTTAGAAAGACGGTTTTTAATGGTGGACGGGAAGGGGCGGGCTTCAAAAATTTTAGCAAGGGATTCTCCGCCCGGTTGCTGGGTGGGCGTGGCCTAGTTGGCTTGCTGCACGACAGTGGGGGAGGGGGTTGTTTTTCCCCTCCCCAGGCTCCGGAGGTTTATCTCGAGCCTTTGGGAGGTTGAGAACGGCCTCCCCAGGCTCCGGAAGACGAAAACGGGCCCGTTTCCAACTTTCCCGAACTTCTGATAGGCCCGTTTTTCGCCCTCCATGCGTGACATGCACTTACCTGCATCCAAAACGGGCTGCGTGGGGACTCCCAGGAAGGGGAGGGGTGGGTGGGGCCAGCCAGGTGTGGGATTTGGGGGGGGGGTGTTCTTCGAACTGCACAAAATCTTAGCTAGAGGTTCTCCCGAACCCGTGATCCCCCAGCAGACCACCGCTGTGGACAGGACCACATGGTTTGAGGTCCTGGGCAAAAAGTACATGGTTGAGAGTGTTTTTATTTATTATTTTTATTTATTATTTTAACTTATATAACCGCCCTTCTCCCCAGGGGGACTCAGATTTATACCCTCTGTTGGGCTTTGAATTGGAGCTTGTGTTCTGATTGGTTGTCAGACTCCCATGGGGCCATGCAGGGATAGCTTTGTAGGTTGTCTATGTCCCAGGCTTGGTTGAGCCTTGCTGGGTGATGATGTAAACGAAAGGGCTTTGGGCCCTTTCCTACTGTGGCTCTGCCTGCAGGAGGGTGATTTTTGTTATGTAGAATAGATTGACCCAGACCTTAATGGCCCCACTTTTGGCACACGACTGCAAAAAGGTTTGCCATCACTGGGCTAAGCCATCATTCATTTTTGATAGATTAATGCACTGTGAAAATTCTGTATTTTTAAATGAGAAACACTGGAGCATCATGGGGCAGCGATGTACTAGATTTCTGAATTGATCCGAGCATGGATTTCCATACCCTGGAGAAATGAGTGGGAATCTGTTCACCTAAAAGAGCCTGCAAATTGTGAATCCCCCGCCCACCCACCATATCCACCCGTGTCCCATCCCACTTTCCCCATTTGTGCAAAGATGGGTTACCACTTATGACCACAATTGAACCCAAAATGTCTCCTGCTAAGTGAGACAGTTGTTCAGTGAGTTTTGTCCTATTTTATCACCTTGCCTGCAACGGTTGTTAAGTAAATCACTGCAGTTAATAGCATACCTTGCTTCCCCGAAAATAAGACCCTGTTTTATATTTTTTTGAACCCAAAAATAAGCACTTGGCCTTATTGCCATGCGGCTCAAAAGCCCGATTGGGCTTATTATCAGGGGTGGTCTTAACAGGGTAGTTAAGTGAATCCGGTAGTTAACGTGACCCTGGGAGACTTGCGACCGTCATAAATATGAGCCAATTGCCAAGCATGTTGACCAAGTGACCATTGGCATTGGGGACGCTGCGAAGGTCGTAACTCGGTCACAGGTCAGTTTTTTCAGTGCCGTGGTTAACTTTGAGCGGTCACTAAATGAATTGCTGTAAATTGGGGACAACCAGTGCTTTTCCTAGATGTCGTGCCTCTCTTAAGTAACGATATATCTTCCTCTTTTTTCTTTTTCTTTTTTTTTTTCATAGCTAAAAACGACGTTTCGGCTGTCAAAGATCTGATACACAAGACCTTATATTTTCCCAAGAAAGCAGTTAAATAGTCACGGCATGGAAGAAACTCCCATCTCCAGCACTCTCGATATGCTTCTTAGGACTCCGATGTCCTCCGTTCCAGTCCTGCTGGTGTGTAATCCAAAGCAACTCACAATGGAAGTTTATGAGCCCTGGTGGTGCAGTGCAGCATTGCAGGCTGACTCTGCTCCCTGCCAGCAGTTCGATCCCAACTGGTTCAAGATTGACTCAGCCTTCTGTGGTCGGTAAAATGAGGACCCAGGCAGTTGGAGGCAAGAGCCCGATTCTGTAAACGGCTTAGAGAGGGCTGTACAAGCACTGTGAATCGGTATAGAAGTCTTAAGTGCTATTGCTAATATATCACACTCCCTCGTTCTTTAAAAGCCGAAAAGTGCAAGTTTGAATATGTAAACATGTACATGTATATATGTAAATATGTCATCAGGCTGAATCTTATGCTGTTATTAACTTTCTTCCCTCTGGTCTTAGTTACGGGTTTTTAAGGAGAGCTTCAATAAAGAAAAGTCTTGACAAGTCACTCAATGGGTAACGGTCCCATTATTCAAGATATTGCTTCTATAGGAGAAGCAGCCAGAGATGCTTGGCACGCAGGGAAGAATGAATATGGGAGGCGTTTCAGCAGCTGGAAGGGAGCTCCGGCGTTTGGCATCTACTTTGGGGGGATCCTGGAGGCCCCTAAACTGGGTTGATGGAGAACCAGGGCTCTTGGAGGGGGTCGATCTAGGTTCAGCAGTTTGGAGCCAGTTGATGTCTGCGGTTCTATTTATTAGTAGCCATAAACATAACCGCTCTGATCAGCGCCTTGTGCTACGCCCAGAATACAGAAGAGCAGAGTTGGACGGGTCCTCAGAGGTCATCTAGTCCAGCCTTCCCGCTCAAGCTATACTATCTCTTTTGACAGGTGGCTGCCCAGTCTCTTCTTGAAACCCTCCAGTGATGAAGCGAGCATCCACAACTTCTGGTGGCAAGCCGTTCCACTGGTTAATTGTTCTAACCATTAGGAAGTTTCTCCTCAATTCCAGGCTCCTTCTCCTCTCGATTAGTTTTCATCCGTTGCTTCTCCTGCCCTCTCTGGTGCTTTGGAGAATAGATTGACACCCCCTCTTTTTTTGTGGCAGCCCCTCAAGACTGCTATCATGTCACACCTTAGTCCTCCTTTCCTCTAGACTAACCATGCCCGGTTCCTTCAACCGTTCATGTTTTAGTCTCCAGGCCTTAGGTACTAATCCTTCACGCGATTTTGATTCTGTGCCTGTTTATACAACCAAGGATTGTATTAAGATGTTTGGACTGGCTCATTTTTATGTGATCGTCCGTGAGGGCTCCCAAGATGCTTCTCTCAGTTTTTGAGCCCACTTTCACCTAATCTGTACTTTGTATACCTTTGATTTTTCCTGCCCAGGTGTAAAACTTTGCTTTTCTCCATGTTGTTTAAATTCCATGTTGTTGGATAGGGCCCACTGTTCAAGTCTGCCAAGGTTTTTTTTTTGGATCCCAATTTAACCAGAGAGCTGCAGAAGAAACTACAGGGACTAGGTTCACCGCCGAGTTTATTCTCCCCTTCTTTCTACAATCAAGTGAAATTCCATTAGCACCCCTCCATGTTTAGCGTAGGTCCCCTGAATCCACGGGAATGCTGCAAGCAGGTAAAAAAGCACCCGAGAAAGCGTGTTTTTCTTTGCGTTTGAATTTACGGAAAACAAGTTTTTAAAAAAAACCATCTTCCCACCCCCAGGAATCACATACACACAGCAGAGATTATACAGTTTTAATCTGCATAATGGGCAAAAACAGAGCAGGGTTGCGTTAATCGTTTTAAAAAGCCAATTATGAAATGACTCCGCTTGTGTTCGCTTTTCTTTCGGAAGTCATCGCCACTTATGCACACAGCTTTGGGTCTGCCTAGCCCACATCCGCCTCCCGACTGCCTCGGCCCCGCAGCTCGCCGCCGTTCCTAAAATGCACGGATGGGTTGCAATATATTCCCAGCCAAGGGAGCTCAAGCTCATCGCAAAAGTTAACAAAGGGAGAGAAACGACAACTCGGAAGATGTCCTTAAAAGCCTCCCTCCGAGCACGTGATGGCACCTTAAGGGCCACGCTCTCAAGGATTGACACCCCTTCTTCCAAATTATCCGTGGCACGAATATCCCGTTTTCCAAGAGAGTCCAATTGAGCTGGAAGCGTAAATCCTGGCCCTGCTTTCCCATCGATTCAGATCTCTTGTGATCCATTCCTTGACCTGCATTAGGCTTTTATTCCAATGAGTGATTTTCCTCCCCGCCACCCCGCCTTAGTGACTTCTGACCTCCCTTTCTCCCACCTGGCTGAACAAGTGAGCTTTTCAAGTAAAAACCTTGGGACTGTTGGCGCGAGCTGTGGGCAGGCTTCCGAGGGAATTGTGGAAAAGTAGGCAAATCTCTCTGGGTTACATTTTTCTGTGCTAAATGATGGAAAATAGGGAAGTCCCCGAAGGACACAAACTTCAGACCTGCTGGGTTGATATAGAAGGATGCTCTCCAACTGGCAGATGTTTGAAGGCTTATCCTTGTCCTTATGGCATGTGGGTGCCTTCCTTCCAAAAATGGCTAATGTCATTTGGAGCAACCTACAAACCATATCTGGCCAGATGTTATTTGCCTGCACTTTGGATATTTCCTCTTTTATTCCAAAGCTCCTGCTGGTGGGATGCCCTTGGCAGAGGGAGTCAGTTATCGAACTTGTATCCTGGCCCAAAGGCGACTCTGGTGTTGCTAATGTCAGGCGGGCTCTCGGGAGGAGGAATATCTGCATTTAACAGTCCCGAGGGCTACTAACCACCTCCAGACTTCACAGTTTGCTGCTCGAGTTTTCGTTTTCTATTTCTTTTCCTCTCCTGCAGGAAGAGGAGCCCTTAACAAGGAAAATGGCTACCCTTGCCCGGAACGGATGAGCATCTGTGGTGACAGACCCGAAGAGAGAATATTAGGCTGCAGCAGAAAAGGGAGGGTTTTTTTGTGTTTAGGCCTCTCATGCAATAGCTGTGTGCATGTGCAGATAAAACTTTCTTTAAAAATGAGGGAGTAAAGAAGGGGGAATAAAATGGGATTGGATTAGGCCAAGCTGGAACCTGAGAAGGATGCCAGGGAGATGAGGAAACTGAAAGAAGGGACCCTAACAGAACTTTTCAAGCTCAACAACAACAGAGTAAGGATGCATGTCCGAATAAATAATACATCAAACGTTACTTGCTTCTGTGTTCTGCCACCGTTTCCTATGATAGACGCTAAACAGACCCCAGCCGTCGCCCCTTACCGAATCGAGATAGAAAAATAAAGGTTTAGTTCACTGGAAATTCTTCAGTTTTAGAAAACTAACGGGTCAACTTTCAAGCCTCAAATCTCTATGTCGACTTCTGTTTTCTCCTCCACCCCGTTCTGCTTGCCGTCTTTCAGGTCTGCCTCTTTGCATCCTGCGTCAGCTTCCACCTGGAGAAAAAAGCACGGAGGAGGACCCAAAATGAGACATCTTTTACACTTGTAGCGTGTGTGTTTGTGTGTTCATTCACACCTGCCAGTAGCAACAGAGGCTTATTTCCTAGGATTGGAAAGCTACCGTATTGTGGTTCAACAGCAGCCAGCGGAGCTGGCAGTGAGGAGGCTGAGGAAGAACAGGGGCCGGTCCTGGAGGCTGGGGAAGGCCCGGATGAGGACTCTGCATCGGAGGCAGACATGGGGCCAGGGCCATCGGGGAGGGAGGTGCGGACTCCGGAGCCTCCAGAGGCAGACAGCAGAGAGACAGGGGAACAGGAGGAGCCTGTTCCTAGTGCACGCATGAGAAGAGCTGCCAGAAGGCAAGAGCAGCTAAAGCAAAAAGGACAACTCAGGAGTAAGGCCAAGAGATGATTGGCTCCTCCCACAAGGCTTAAAAGACCAGCAACGGCTCTTGGCCTCTTTGCCGGAAAACTACCGTTGAGAGATTTGTTTCTTCTCTTGCTCCACTTATCTCTTGTTCGCGTCTTCTGCTTCTGAACTTTTGCCAAGAAAAGCCATTGGCAGGTTGCCTAATAGGTGATAAACTGCGGAATGGTGTTTTGAAGAATTTGCTTTAATTTAGTTTGGACGACGCTGAGAATGAGTTTAATTCTCAGCTGTTCTAATACAAGTCTATTTGCTTTCAAACTGTTTGTATTTAATATTAACTACTTGGGCCCAGGTTCCATCGCTACAGGACCAGGCCAGAAAAATACACAACTTCGTTTGGAGGGAAAGGGTGGGTTGATGTTGCCTCTTTTCCTGCCGTCCCAGGAAATGAGCCTCTGTTGCGGCAGCTACACCCAACAAACTCCAAGGCAGCGTTTTTGGTTTTGGCTCCTCAAGCAACAGACATTCCTGGAAATGAAGTTACGGTTACAGGAAAGACCTCTATTTTCCTTTGTACCTATTGTGTGTGCATCACAGGGCACAGGTGACTGATTAACTCGGCTTATTGATTAACCAGTTTGCGGGTGACCTCTGTGACTCACGGCCTCCGATGGCAGGCTGGCCCGTTGCAACAAAGGAAGGGCTGAGGAGCAGTTGCCAGGGTAAACACAGAGTGCCTCCAGACTTCGACAGAACACGAAACACAAGGCAAGGCAGCGAAGTCAAACGCCGAAGGGTGGACCGGAAGGAACATTTAAGGTGGCAAAAGCAGGGATCACCATTAGGGCCAAGATCACGTCAGGCCTTAACGTGCGAATAGAGTCATGGGGCTTCACTAGCTCTTTAAGTTCTACCCAACGTGGCGACTTTTCTCCCTTAGATGGCGGAAGGCCCAAGGGGAGAGCTGCCACTCCCCCAGATAGCAGTCAGTTTCTCTTTATACAAGTAGTCCTCGGTTTACCATCAGTTGAGGCCAAAATTGCTAAGTGAGAAAACTGGCTAAGTGAGTTTTGGCCCGTTTTACTTGCCAGGTTCCCCACCCTCCCACCTGACTTTGCTAGGCAGGACGATACAAAAAGGTGGATTGTGTGACCAAGGGACGCCGCTGCAACCGTCGGTCGGGTGAATCGGTTGCTTAAAGCCACGTGACCACGGGGACACTGCAACAGTCATAATCTAAACGGTCTAAATCTTAAAAATGATCATGAGTCATTTCTTTCAGTCGTTGTAACTTTGAACGGTCTATTCTATTCTCTATTCTATTCTGAATTTTATTATTCTATTCTATTCTAATTATTCTATTCCATTCTTCATTCCATTATTCAATTCCATTTCTATTTCTATTCTTATTCTATTTTATTCTGTTATTTCCTATTCCTATTCCTATTCCATTCTATTTCTTTATTCCATTATTCTATTCTATTTTTTTATTTAATTAGATTTATATGCCACCCTTCTCCGGAGACTCAGGGCGGCTTACAATGGGTTAAGCAATAGCCTTCATACTTTTGTATATTTATACAAAGTCAGCTTATTGCCCCCACAAACTGGGTCCTCAATTGACCTACCTTAGAAAGGATGGAAGGCTGAGTCAACCTTGAGCCTGGTGGGATTCGAACTTACAGTAATTGCAGACAGCTGGAGTTAATTACAGTGCTTAGTTTTCAGAGCTATCCCTACTCTACTCTACTCTACTCTACTCTACTCTACTCTACTCTACTCTACTCTACTCTACTCTACTCTACTCTACTCTACTCTACTCTACTCTACTCTACTCTACTCTACTCTACTCTACTCTACTCTACTCTACTCTACTCTACTCTACTCTACTCTACTCTACTCTACTCTACTCTACTCTACTCTACTCTACTCTACTCTACTCTACTCTACTCTACTCTACTCTACTCTACTCTACTCTACTCTACTCTACTCTACTCTACTCTACTCTACTCTACTCTACTCTACTCTACTCTACTCTACTCTACTCTACTCTACTCTACTCTACTCTACTCCTTCATCCCATCCCATCCCATGGATAGAATAGTACTCTTATTACCTTCGTTTCTTTGTCTGCCAGTCTCTGGAACATGTTTGCATACATTTTCTTCTCCCTTTCGTGCTGCTGGCGGATCTTTTGCTGGGAGATGAGGAGCTGGGTTTTGGCCGCCTTGTTACTTGGGTAGAGCTGTAGCACCTTCTGGAAATCTGCTCGGGCTAACTCGAAGTCGTTGACGGCCAACCGAGCCTCGCCTCGCCGGAAGAGGCCCTTCTCATTGTTGCTGTCCAATTCCAGGGCCTGAAAGGATGGAAGGAGAGAGCTTGTTTTGACAAGGACACTGAAATCCCCATCGCAAATGGGGCAGGGTGGGTTCGGGGGGCTGCTCCAGAAAACACACTGCAAAGAATTGAAAAAAACTCATCCATCCCAAAGAGCATTTCTCCACTTTTACCTTATTGCAGTTTTCCAAGACCTGAGAGTACTCTTTCAGCTTTAAATGGCACATGGCCAGGTTGAGATGGGCAGCGAGCCTGAGGTTCCTGGATTGGGTTTTCTCCATATCCGACAGGCCGGTTTCATGCTCCAGCCATGATACAGTTTTCTTATACTGTAATGTTGCTCGCTTGTATTTCCCCTCCTGGAAGACAAGCTTGTGGTCAGATTCAAAGGAAACCAAAGGCTAAAACCACCTAGTAGGTGGACAAAGGAGCACATTCACAATTCATCACAGATTCAAAGAGTGGCTGGATGAACGGTTGCGAAGACAAGGCCAATCTGCCTTCAACCCATTGCAAATGGGTTCTAGAACAGCTCCTGAAATGTTGCTTTTCTTAAACGTTCAGCCTTGCGCTCAACAAATACATCCAAACACATCATAGCAGCCAGGCACGCCTATTTTCCTTTTCAACGGCTTACATCAAAAGCCTAAGGCCGCGGTGGCAAACCTGTGGCATGCAGAGCCCTCTCTGTGGGCACGTGCGGACACTGGATCGCTGGAAAACAGCCTGGAAAACAGCCTGGGAAACAGCCAAAAACAGGCAGTTTTTCGGGCCGTTTTCAGGCCGTTCTCTGGGCCGTTTTTGGTGCATATTCAGGCCATCTTCTGGGCCCTTTTCAGGCTGTTTTTTGGGCCAAAAAACGGCATGTGTGTTCCGGTTTGGGCACTCGGTGCCAAAAAGATTCGCCATCATGGGCCTAGGCAAAAATGACTATATTCATTTTTGTGACTGCAGCCTACCAAATTTTTGCATTTACAGAGAGAGAAAGGGGAAAAAAGGCCAATTTTTTATCTTTTTAAGCAGCTGGAGAAAAAACAATATATACAGGTAGTCCTCGACTTACGACGGTTCATTTAGTGACTGTTCAAAGGTGCAGTGACACTGAAAAACAGGGATTTATGGCCATTTTGATTTAGCATCCCCAGGATCACGTGATCCAAAATTCAGGTGCCGATTCATGCTTGTGACCGTTGCCCTGTCCGGAAGTCACGTGATCACCTTTTGCAACCGTCTGATCAGCAAAGTCAATGGGGAAACCGTATTCACTTAACAACGGGGTCACTTAACGTTATCAGGTGCATGGATTCACCTCACAACAGAGGCAAGGAAGGACCCTAACGCGGAGCAAAACTGGCTTAACAAATGTCTCACTTAACCACCAAAATTTTGGGCTTAATCGTGGTCATAAGTTGAGGACAAACTGTACTTGCACAGGCTGCAAATGCACAAAGACAGCTAAAGCCACTCAAAAGGGTTTGGAAATCTGCGGCTAAACTGCAAAACGCTTTTTCCAAGCCGCCATAATGTTTTTGTTATACTGCCCTCAGTAATGACGTTCAAACTCCAGTATATCCTGGACAGTTCTCATGAGTTCCAGAATGTTCTGGAAATCTACTTAGCATTGAATGTTCTCGAACACAGATCGGTTTCAAAATATCACTGCCCTGACCCGCAGAAGCCACGTTTTTGTGGAACAATAAGCTATTTTCTATTTATTTTAGGCATAAGGGATTAGGAAAACACACCAAAAGCTAAAACTGAAAATTTGTTACTCAGTGTAATTTAAAAGCAGGCAAGAATCACGGAAGCCATTAAATCCAGCTCCTAACCATCACACCATCCCCCACAGCCCCACCCCGAATCCAAATTAAAGCATTTGGGACCGCTGTCTATCAGTGGGAGATCATTTTGTGAGCTCATCTCTCTGGGTCATTCGTTCCCCTGTCACACTGGCCTTCTTGCCATCAGAACGATTTTCTTCTAACTTTCCACAGGAAAATCTGCTTTCCTGGAATTCAGATCCACCGCTCCGTGTTCTGAACTCTGGACCCAGGGAAAAAATAAACGTTAACTGCCCTCCAAGCAGGCCTATCATCCATCTGTCACTCAAATTCAGCCTCTAGGTCTTGAAGCTAAGCCTCGTCCTTCTCCTCCCCCTTTTGCCCGTCTCTGAACCGCTCCCATTTCTCTAATTCCTTCCCCCCCAAGGCCAGAGAGGCTCAGGACTACATACAGCAGTCACTATGGGATCGGATTAAACAGAATAAAGAGGAAGAATTACTTCCAGCGATTTGGAAAGTATTTCTGGATGCCCCAGGTTGCACCTGGATTTTTTTTAAACCACACCCGTGTGGCTTAGAAAAGTCATCAACTCTGAGTGATTTTCTGCAGGCTGTGCTACCAGCCCAGGAATACCCGTAATTCTGCCTTTGAGTTCTCTTCCTTAGGCAACTGCCTTCGCGTTTCTCTCGGCGATTTCTAGCCGAATCAACCAAAATAAACACGGACTCTACGTCTTCCCTCTAACACGTCACCTATTCCTCCAATTCCGCTGCATGCAAATCTGATCTGCCTTTTCTCCAGCCCGTGTTTCAAATCATGAATAAGCACACTAAGCAGGGGAGGCTAGAAATCTTTTAACTTTGGGAGACCCCACTCAACTCCTTTTCTCCGATAATTGGATGAGGAACTAGGAAAGCACGTTCACTCGGCTTCTTCTGTGCTCTCCTGGACTTTTTAGCGTTCTGCGGCACTGAAGAAAAATTCCCCGTTTCTACAGGGCTACAAACCTTACAGGACACCTACTTTGAAATACTGGGTGCCTTTTTCTTTTGCAATGGCGCCTTGTTCCAGCTTCTCTTGGGTGTTCATCTCCCAAGGCTCTTTTGCCTGCGGAAAACACACACAAAAAAAAGAGAGCCAAATGAGCAACCTTCTTTGAAGGAAGCCCGTTATGAAAGAAAGGCAAGTGAAGATTTACACGGAAGAGGATCTGGGCCTGTGCTTTCCACATGCAAGTGCGGTTGGCCCTTAGCAACGTTAAAGAAGACCCTCCCTCCCCGGATGAGAAGTCCCACTCCTGTGTCCTTGTTTTGGCTTTTGGCTACACCGGGAGATGGGATCTAAGAATCAAGGGAGATTTCAAACTAGAGGCATTTATTATTGGGAAACCAACTCTGCCCACAATTGCAGACTCTTTGACGACGATCTGACTTTCTAGAAGGGTGAAGAGAGAAGCGGTGCTCCTACATTTGATCTTAGCAACAGAGGAGACCTGATCCGACGGTTAAGAGCCGTGGGAACGTTGGGAGAAAGCAACCACATCATTCTGGATTGCAATGCGAAACTGGAACACTGAGTAACCAGTAACAAGTTTAGACGAGTCCTAAGCAGTCTTCCCACGGACAGAAATCCTCAGGTCAAAGAGAGAAAGGAGAAGGTCTTTCCCACTCTGCTTTTCTGCCATGGGGGGGGGGGGCGCAAAATATTGCTGATTGATTATCCTCAGGTGCCAGTTTTTCATTTTATTCCTGTGGGGTTACTTTTCATTTACACTGTGCATTTTTATCTGAGCGTTTTAAGCACGCTCCCCATCCAAAGTCACTTAGGGGAGATGGGCAGTCATATAAATTAAATGAAGTTTAGATAAAACAAGGAAAAGATATAGATGAAGGAAGAGATAAAAGATGAGGAGTTAGGCGTTTTTTGAATATGTACGTTTGAACAGTATGAGGATTACTTAAATTTTGAGAAATGTAATAATTACTAATATTGTTATTGTGAATTGGATTGATATGAATGATACCCAGAATCAACTCTGTTCACACACAATATAAATGTATAATTTAAAATCATCATCATCATCTGGAACATAAAATGCCAGATATCACGGTTGTTGAAGGGACAAAGCATACAATTTATTGACATCGCGGTACCGGGAGATGCCAGAGTCAAAGAAAAAGAACTGGAAAAAATCATGAAATATCACAAGCTGGCCATCGAAACTACACAGCTATGGATGAAACATGTAATAGTGATACCCGTTGTCATCGGAGCACTTGGTACCATGTCCAAGAATTTTACAAAACGCATCAAGAAATTGCAGCTACCTGCAGTAACACCTGCGGAACTGCAAAAAACTGTGCTACTTGGAACATCGTACATCTTAAGAAGGTCCTTGGTCGATCCCTAGGATGCTGGCAGCAACCCGTATCAACCATTAGCACCAGTCAATGGTATTTGTGAGACATTTTTAAATGTTCAGTCGACTGAGTTTCATGTTTAATGAATAAAAGAGGTAATAATAAAATAAACCAATTAATTATTGAAAAGAATAAATACGGGCAGTGTGATAATACTAAGCAGAAGTGAGAGGAAAAGAGGAGACAATCCTATTGCGCGAACCATTTGATTTGTCCCAAACTTAAAACTCGATGGGGCAAGGGAAATCAAGACGAACATCTTTAAATATTAAACGTATTTTTAAAAACCCGCCATCGTGTATTAGATCTCAACCTGTAATTGTACACTTTGCGGTTGAATCAAAGAAATAACGTTCAGTAGTGTGCTGAAATCGCCAAAAAATTAAGCACACGCCTGTTACTTAAGGCCAATTCTCTCCCCACCCGCTCTGCCTTTGTGTAAGTGCTTCCTTACGTACCTTTTCAAAGCTTTTGAGTTTGATTTCGTATTGCAAGTCGGCATCTGGCGGGATTTGAAACTTTGGTTTCCCAAGACTTCCAAAGCCGTAGCTGTTAAGAGACACAGGGGAGTGTTTAGGAGCAAAATATTTCTCCCTAAATAGCATCTGATGTACGGACCCCGCCCCAACCCCCACCCCATCATTTCATCCCCCGAATCAAGCTTGGGGGCCACCAATGATCCACACAGCCAAGACCATTTCAGGGCAAAAGGCTCACCTGGGTTTGAGATAAACCACAGCCTCTTCCAGCTTCTCCATTTTCTGTAATGTTTTGTCCACTCCTGGAGGGAGGTCGTAGTTCTCTGCCTCTCCTACTTCGAACCGTAACTCTCGCTTGTCAAACACGCGGTCTCCGTGCCGACCTTCAATTTCGACTGGCATTAAAAAAAACAGCATGTATTTAGAACCGATTGCTGAAGTTCTCTTTGTAGAGCAGGGGTCCCAGTCCCGGTGGCTGGGCAGGTTGCAGGTGAGTAACTTTGTGCCGAAGCATTTGTGCAAGCGGTGAAAAAATGGGGGCGGGAGGGGGAACACTGCTGTAGACAGCCTGTTGTGACCTAAGCCCAAGTAGTTATTACCAGACACCATCAGTCCTAAGCAAACATATTTTATTAGAACAGCTGAGAATTATTTCATTCTCAGCTTAGTCCAAATTAATTCCAAAACAAGTCCTTCAGAAAAAGTCCTTCGGCCTTATCACCAACCTTTGTCTTCTTTGGCACCCTGCCAAAGGCTTTTCTTGGCAAAGCCCCACAAAGTTCAGAAACAAGAGATGCCGACAAGAAACAAATGTAGCAACGTTGTTTTCCTACAAAGAGCCCAAGAGCCTTTGCTGCTCTTTTAAGCCTTATGGGAAGGGCCAATCATCTCCTGGCCTTACTTCTGAGTCGTCCCTTTTGCTTTAGCTGCTCTTGGCTTATGGCAGCTCTTCCCATGCGTGCACTAGGAACAGGCTCCTCCTGTTCCTCTGCCTCTCTGCTGTCCGACACTGGGGGCTTCGGACTCCAGGCATTGCTCCCAAATGGCCCTAGCCCCATCTCTGCCTCCGACGCTGAGCCCTTGTCCAGGCCTTCCCGACTCCAGGACTGGCCCATGTTCCTCCCCAGCCTCCTCACTGTCCGACTCCACTGCCAGCTCCGCAGGCTGTTGGTGGACCACAACAGAGCCAAACTCAAAAGCCGCAAGGAATTATATCTATGTTTCCCAGCATGCTGTGAGTGCAGTAAGGAGGTAGGCTCCATCTTCTCCTGGGACACCCCAAGACAGATGTGAGCGGGAGAGTAAAAGAATGAATGACTGAGAGGTCAGCTCAGAAGATAACTGTATGTGTGTGTGCGTGTGACAGAAAAAGGGAACATCCGCGTGACAGGCTGTTCCTTGGGTAAATCTGGCTGAGAGCAGAAAGACAGAAGGTACAGATAGTCCTTGACTTGCAACAGTTTGTTTAGTGACCAAAGTTACAACAGCACTGAAAAAAAGCCACTTACGACCGTTTTTCAGAACTACATTTGCAGCATCCCCATGGTTGCATGATCCAAAATTCAGACACCTGGCAACTGGTTCATATTTATGACCGTTGCTGCATCCCAAGGTCAAATGATCCCCTTTTTGCGACCTTCCGACAAGCCAAGTCAATGGAGGAAGGCGGATTCGCTTAACAACCAGGTCACTAACTCATCAACTCCAGGGATTCCCTTAACAATGGTGGCAAGGAAAGTCGTAAAACGGGGCAAAATCCGCTTAACGAAAGTCTCACTCAACCACAGAGGTTTTGGGCTCAATTGTGGTCGTTAAGTCAAGGACTACCTGTGTTTCAACACAATACGATACAAAGATGGGGCCCGTGGACCGTCTGGAACCCTTTCACATCCGCCCTGAAATCCATATTAATAATCCAGCATGTAGTTTAAGTCAGAGGTGAGGAATTACGGCCCCTTCATGACTTGTGGACTTCAACTCCCAGAATTCCTGAGCCAGCCATGCTCAGGAATGCAGGCTGAGGAATTCTGGGAGTTGAAGTCCACAAGTCTTATAATGGCCACCGTTCCTCACCCCTGTTGTTTAAGTAATCACAGCTCTTCTGCTACTCACCCTCTACCAAAGCTCCCTCGTTGGGTTTGGAGTAGCCTTCTCCTTTCTTTCGGATCCGCCGAATTATTCCCCCGTCTTCATCATCGGTCAAGTCCTTTCCCTTGAACTCAAACAGTTCTATCTAGAGGAAAAAAACAGAGGCTTCTTTAGCACCAACAGGAGGCATCGATCAGATAGAGGAAAAAAAATAAAAGATTTAAGTAGAAGATTGCTTAACACAGAATCGTTTCTTTTTCCGTTGGCTTCCTGCCTCAGGAACTGTAGGTGGTCCTCAACTTATGACCACCACGGAGCCCAATATTTCTGTGGTTAAGCGAGACGTTAGTTCAGCAAACTTTGCCCCGTCAGCGTGCTTGTCAAGTTAATAACACGGTTTTCCACTTGTCTTTGCTGATCGGGGGATAACATGTGACACCACCACCACCCCCGGACATGTCAACTGTCCTAAATAGGAGTCAGTTGCCAAGCATCTGAATTTTGATCACAATGGCCATGGGGATGGTGCAACGGTCGTAAGTGTGAAAAACAGTCATAAGTCACTTTTTTCAGTGCCGTTGTAACTTTGAAGTTGCTAAACTGTTAAATCGAGGACGACCTGTATAACATTAGGCGGGATCCTTGCAAGGAGATGGCAAGGCTGAGAAAAAGAAACTATTGAACCAAGTTACCCTGGGCCCAGGAGGAAGCTGGGGGAAAGGAAGACGGGGAATCCTCCACTTATGACCAGAGTCCAAAATTTATGTCACTAAGTGAGACATTGGTTAAGGGAGTTTTGCCCGATTTTAGGACTTTTCTCACCACGTTTCATTAAGCCATTCACTGCAGTTGTTAAGTCAGTTCCATGGCTGTTAGGTGAATTTGGCTTCTCCATTGACTCTGCTTGTCCGAAGGCCGCAAAAGGGGATCACGAGACCCCTGGGACACTGCGACTGTCATAAATGTGAGTCAGTTCCCGAGCATCCCAACGTAAACCACGTGACCATGGGGATGCTGCAACGGTCATAAGTGTGAAAAACGGTCATCGGTCGCTTTTTTTCAGTCCTGCTGTAACTTGGCTGTGTAACAGCAAATAGACTGGGGGATGGGTGTCTGAGGGGAGGGGGGTAGAGACAGCAGAGCTTTCCTCCGTCCAATGTGCCCATCTGCTGTGAGTCAAAGCACACGGCCTCAAGCCTACCTCAAAAAACAAGGTGGCATTAGCGGGTATCTTAGGGGGGCTTCCGGCAGAGCCGTAGGCATATTCCGGTTTGCAGACGATCTGGCAAAGTTCCCCAATCTTCATGGTTCCCACGGCGATGTCCCACGCTTTGATCACCTCACCTAACCACAAAAAGAGATGACGATGTTACTAGAAGCTTAGCTCCCGAAAGGATTGTTAAAAGGCAATGCAACTATCAAAGTAAGAGTGTCTCCCTTCAAGAATTGTTAGAATATAATCTTTCCTTCCGGAGTTTTCTCTTCTTGAGTGTTTGATGACGAGGAACTATGAAAAGTCATGCCTGCCAGCTCTAGTAAGAAGGGGCCGTTGTTACTTGTGTACTATTTGCAAGAAAGCAAAGCTGTTGTGGGAAGGATCCCAAAACGTTGGATTCCGTTCAACAAAGGGCCGAGACAAAATTCCTTTTTGCATTATGAATCTTTTGTCAAAATAAGGTATTATCATTGGCCTGATTTGCACCCCGTCTTTTTATGCAGCCAGGTACAAGCAGTCCTCAATTTACAACCACAACTGAGCCCCGAATTTCTGTGGCTAAAGTGAGGCATTATCTTAAGCGAGTTTCGCCGTTTTACGATTTTTCTTCTCAGCACAGCGGTTAAGGGAACCGCTGCAGTTGGTAAGTTAGTAACCTGGTTGTTAAGTGAAATCCGGCTTCCCCATCGACTTTGCGAAAAGATCGCAAAAGAGGATCACATGACCCCAGAACGCTGCAACTGTCATAGATGTGAGTCAGTGACCAAGTGTCCTAGTTTTCATCACATGAGCATTCCCTGTGAATGCTGCAACAGTTGTGAGAAAAATGGCCATAAGTCACTTGTTGCAAATCAAGGAATTGCATTATGCAAAAGACTTTCAGGATTTTAATTTGGGCAGCCTTTCCAATCTTAAAAGCTGAGCTCACCGTCTGATCTCACACCTCATTATCCTGATAGTTTTTCCTCCCATGCTTCCCACAGCGTTTTGAGAATTAATGTTTTTACTGGATTGTGGGCTTTTTTATTATTATTATATTCCACTGGCCCTATCAAATAATACCTTGAATTGTGTGCAAAAAAAAAAAGTATCAATCATATGACATTTATTTGTGCAAGTCAGTCCACATTATAGTGGAACAGACGATGGCCACTGCATTCCCTGTGGAAGTCTGGACGGGAAAACGCATTATAATCTATTATGAAACAGGAACAGGATGTGTGTTGGCTGCATTGAGCTACATATACAAATATGTATATGTACATATGCAAATATTTATGCAGGATACAAATAAATAAGTAAAAAATTGAGAGAGCTGTTATCCACTTCAGAGGAGCCACTAGAGACGTCACCTTTTCCAAAATCGAAGGAGAACTTGTCCTTTCGGTCCCGGCTGGAGTCAAACTTGGAGCCATCCAAAAGCCATCCAGTGTAGTGGACGGTGACTTTGTCCCCTATCATGGGGCATTCGGTGCCGGTCCCTTCTTTCTTGACCACCTGCCAGGGAAGAGAAGGAAGTGGATGCCACTTGAGGGCCTGTCCGAAAACCATGCTCCACCGGCCGGCAAAACCAAAGCCAAGCCAGACAGAAGCTCCCTTTTACGGTAGCCAGGAGAGTGTCTGCCGCTCCCGCTTAGTGACCTTGGCTAGCAAAGCGAGAACTGGCCGTTTGTGAGCAGGAGGGCCAAGGATCACTTTCCTTTTACCTAGAAAGAGAGGGAGGGGGAGGCTGATCTCCTGCTCCCCCATCCTTCTAATACCCCCACCGCCCCATAATAACCCCACCACCCACAATACTCCTCCCACTGTCCCTAATAGCCCCACTATCTCCTAATAACGCCACCTTCCCTAATAGCCCCCATCTTCCCTAATAGCCCCCCACTACCCCAAAACCCCCCACCTTCCCTAATAGTCCCCTACTACCACAATAGCCCCCCATCTCCGCTAATAGCCCCACTACCCAATAGCCCCCACCTTTCCTAATAGCCCCTACTACCTCAATAGCCCCCACATCTGTAATAAACCCCCATTACCCCAATAGCCCCCACCTTCCCTAATAGCCTCCCACTACCCTAATAGCCCCCTTCATCCCTATTAGCCCCACTACCCTCTAATAGCCCCCACATCATCCCTAATAAACCCCCACTACCCCTAATAGCCCCCCATTGCCCCAATAGCCCCCACATCATCCCTAATAAACCCCCACTACCCCTATAGCCCCCCATTGCCCCAATAGCCCCCACATCATCCCTAATAAACCCCCACTACCCCTATAGCCCCCCATTGCCCCAATAGCCCCCACATCATCCCTAATAAACCCCCACTACCCCTAATAGCCCCCCATTGCCCCAATAGCCCCCACATCATCCCTAATAAACCCCCACTACCCCTAATAGCCCCATCATCCCTAATAGCCCCCCCCCGCCAAAAAACCTTCCACTGCCCAATAGCCCCCCAACACCCCATAGCCCCCCAATACTCCTCCCACCGCCCCCTAATAACCCCGCCCCAAAGCCCCCCCCCCACAGCTCCCTATTAGCCCCACAGGCCCATAGACGCCCCCCCACCAAACCCAACCCCCCCCCCCACAATTCGGCCTTGGCCTTTAGGGGGGCGGGGGGGGGGTCTCGTGAGGCCTGAAGGTTCAGGCCGCCCTGGGGAAGGGGAGGCGGGCGAGGCGAGGCCTTTTCGGCGGGAGGGGGGGGGGCCGCCTCCGCCCACCTTGAGGACGCCGCCGTCGCACTTGGCGGTGATGTCGAGGCCCTCCGCGGCCGCCGCCGCCGCCGCCTCCGCCGCGCTCATCTCCTCGTCCCCGCGCTCCTCCGCCGTCATGTCGCCGCCGCCGCTGCTCTGAGGGAA
Source organism: Coluber constrictor foxii (assembly GCA_038048745.1). NCBI lineage: Eukaryota > Metazoa > Chordata > Lepidosauria > Squamata > Colubridae > Coluber > Coluber constrictor. The sequence continues at coordinate 84,087,346 of CM075965.1, read as the reverse complement.
GCTCGGTGCTCGGTCGCGCGCGCGGGACCAGCAGGCGGCGCGTCGAGGTGAGGGGGGGAGGGGAAAACACAGGGAAAGCTGCGCGCGCAGCAGGGAAACAGCGAGAGAGAGAGAGGAAGGAGAGGGAGAGAGCGGCCCCCGGGAAGCGAGGCGGCCAAGAGAACAAAAGATGCGCGCGCAGTAGGAAGAGTGAGTGAGGTGAGTGAGTGAGAGAGAGAGCGGCCCCTCCGGGAAGCGAGGCGCCTCCCCAGCCGGGAGAAAGAGGCGGCGAAGAGAACAAAAGATGCGCGCGCAGCAGGATAGAGTGAGCGAGTGAGAGAGAGGACCCCGGGAGGCGAGGCGCCTTCCAAGCGGGGGTGGAGGAGGAGGAAGAGGAGGAGGCAATAGACCAAAAGCTGCGCGCGCAACAGTGAGAGATTTTTGAGAGAAAGAGAGAGAGAGCGGCCCCTGGGAAGAGAGGCCAGGAATGAGGAGGAGGAGGGCAAAGAGGACAAAAGCTGCGCGCGCCAGCAGGGAGAGCGAGAAAAGAGGAGAGAGAGCGGCCCCCGGGAAACGAGGGCGGGGGGGGGGAAATGGGAGGAAGCAAAAGCTGCGCGCGCAGCAATAAGGGAGAGCGAGGCAAGAGGGCGGGGGGGGGAGAGAGAGAGAGAGAGAGAGAGAGCGTCCCGGGCGGCCGATCCGGGGGACTCGCGAAGCTTCTAGAGAGCTTGCGAAGTAGTGGGGGGGGGGGGGGGAGGGATAGGCGGGAATAAGCACGCATGCGCACTGGCCGACCGGCCTCCTGGCGCCTCACGCGGTTCCTGGCCAGGCCGGACGGAAGCTGAGAAGGGACACTCTCTTCCCTTCAACGTGGTTTGGAGAGAAAGGGATCGCAAGAGAGCAGTGGGCGCCATAGCGTTTCCCTCAGCTTTGGGTGGTGGTGTTTTTTTTATTATTATTTATTTATTTATTTACTCTCTTGTGATCCCTTCCTCTCCAACCTCACTTGCCCTTGTGGGCAAGGGAGGGAATGGTTCAGACCCACTGCTGAGCGACTCTTATGACTGAGGGAGGAGCTTCCAGGATAGTGTCCATACGTGCGTTGGTCATAATGCAGGCAGTGGTCGTAACCTACATCTTTATCACTGTCCTAAGACTAGCGCTGCCGCCATAGCAGTGTTCCACTATTTGAAGGTCTGCTGCAAAGAAGGGGGTCAATCTATTCTCCAAAGCACCGGAAAACAGAACAAGAAGCAATGGATGGAAACCAAGCATGGAGAGAAGCAGCCTAGAACTAAGGAGAAATTTCCCGATTATATTAATCAGTGGAACAACTTGCCTCCAGAAGCTGTGGATGTTCCAACACCACGTTTTTAAGAAGAGATTGGACAATCATTTGTCTGAAATCATATAAAGTCTCCTGCTTGTGCAGGGGTTGGTTTAGAACCATGATGGCGAACCCATGGCACAGGTGGCACGTGGAGCCACATCGGTGGACACACGACACACATGTGTGCACCAGACAGCTGATTTTCAGGCCTTCTGGGCCCACCAGAAGTCAGGAAACACAGTTCCCGGCCTCTGGATGGGTAGGGAAAGCTGTTTTTGCCCTCCCCGGGTTCCTAGAAAGGCTCTGGAGCCTGAGGAGAGCAAAAAACGGGCCCACCGTGCCATCACGTGCCAAAAACGGGGGGGGAACACGGGGGGGCGGGGCGAATAGAATAATGGATGTGGGTGTGTCACCCCATTGTGCTCCCCCCACTTTTGGCAGGTTAGCCATCACTGGACTAGAAGATTTCCAAAGTCCCTTCCAAATCTGTTACTCCGATTATTCTGTTGAACTGTGAACCTGTAAACAAAGACGACTGCAGTGTAATGGTCCATGATCCCCAGCCAGTTATTCAGTTGCCATTTAATTCCTGTTGGGTTGGAGTTTTCTGAAGGATGCACAAAATGCCGAATGGCAATTGTTTTGATAATGCACTACAATAAAAAAAAAAGGAGTCAAACTACTTCATGTTCTTTTATTTCACAAGTGTTTTAAAAAATGAGCCACAACCTACTAAATCTGACACATTCTAATAAATGAACACTACCTATAAGGAGGAGGAGAAAAAAAACCCCTCTCCATACAAAAACGGTTAAAAACCCAACAAATCTTGGAAATGTTTACAAGTACCAAAATTGGTCTGCCAAGATGAACCGTCTATGGAAATCCTCTACGGTCACCACATGAATTAATAATAATGGCTTTTCCTAAAGTCGGACGAGAGTTTGACTCGACTGAGAAGATCACAGCCTATTGGCCCCCCTCATTGGGTCGATAATGAATAAAAATGTACGCCAACAAAAAAATTTACCTGCATATTTGTAAAACGTCCATAGATGTCTTAACGGAATATTGCGCCTTGACCTTGTGTCTAATCCAGGGGTCAGCAACCCACGGCTCTGGAGCCGCCTGTGGCTCTTTCATCCCTCTGCTGCAGCTCCATGTTGCTGGTCAGCTCCACAATTGATAGGGCTTTCGGTTAGGATAGATAGAGGAAAAAGGATGCCGCGCTAGGAGGAGACTCTATGGTAGGGGAACCAACTTCCAGTCGGCAGAGGAAAAAGGACACCTTGCAAGGAGGACACACTGGTGGGGGAACCAGACTTCCAGTCAGCTCCAGAATTGAACGGAAGCTTCCGGTTAGGACCTTTGTGGCTCTTTGAGTGTTTAAGGTTGCCGACCCCTGGTCTAATCCAAAGTGGCAGGCGGCCCTTGCTCTAAAGTAGACGCACAAACCACAACTTGCTTGAGTAACATGCATTGCCTAATCTAGCACAGCTAAGGGAAGAAAGGGGTGTGTAGGTGCAAAGGAAAACCTCTACTGCAAGCAAAGCTACAAACAGCACCGCTGCTCACCGAGCACGGGGAAGGATCATGCTTTTAAGATGGCAAACACAACCAAGGTGATTCATTCCAAGCAAACACATCACACTATGACACTTATTTCCTTAAGACAAACATTTTTTTTTTCTCGCATAGCAATGAATGAAACGTGAGCTAAGGAGCACGGGAATGTAGAGGAGGACTAAGAGCGTTCATTCTTCATTTCCGACTTCTGTCTGCGCTTATCCGAGACTAGTGATGTTGGAACGGCCCCCTGGTGGTGCGACGATACGGTGTCCGGTGCGGCGAGGATTATGGTCATCTACCTGAGCCCCTGCAAGAGAACATTTCAGAAGCATTAGTGTTCTAACCCAGTTCCCTAAACATGACAAACCCTCTGATGTGAACTCAAAAGATTCCTTTAATTGTGAGTGCCGGCAAAAAGTTTCTCTCTCACCCCAAGCGAACAAGTCTGTCCGGCCAGAAGATGAATAGTCTGCCACATCTATTCACATCCACCCTCTCTCCAGACCTAGGGTGGGGCCTCACTAGCAGCAGTGGCTCTTCCTTCGCCAGGATTGGCCCATGGATTTCCACTGCTCTCCTCTGCCTTCTGCGCATCCACACGTCAGGGCACTGAACCCAGCTGTTCCTCCTCTTCGTCATCCACTACCTCCAGACCTAGGGGCTGTTGACTCTCCATCTGAGGGCTGACGGACGACTCAGGCTCTGTGTCTCTCTTTCTTGGTTCTCCTCGCACATATGTGCTACTCATTCCCAACTCTAGGGGGTGGTACTCAGCTCCATTTCAAAGCCAAAAAGCCAGGGCTGTCTAAAGATGTCTCCGTGGTCATGTGGCCGGCATGACTAAATGCCAAAGGCGCACGGAATGCTGTTACCTTCCCACCAAAGGTGGTCCGTATTTTCTACTTGAATTTTTTACGGGCTTTTGAACGGCTAGGTTGGCAGAACCTGGGACAAGTCACAGTAGCTCATCCCGTTACGCAGCACTAGGGATTCAAGCCGCTGAACTGCCGACCTTTCAGTCAACAACTTCAGCATCTTAGCCACTGAGCCAGGCCTTAATGCCAGGTGATATGGGAGTGTAATGAGAGAAATGGCATGGATCCAGCCCTCCTCTCAAGCCACTTTGGTCTGGGGTCCCTGTGCCTGGGGTTCAGTGGTGACAATGCGATTAGCCTCCTGCTATTGCCTCTATGCTGGAAGCTGGTTTTTGCCACCCCCTCTGGGGAAGAAGACTCTTTCCGCCCCACCCGCCAGGGTCTGGTTCAATGCAAAAAAGGGGAATCCAGCAAAAATGAGAATTTCGGGCCACTGGTCGGGGTGGAAACTTCAACTTTAGGAAATGGTCCCCAAGCAAGTCCGAGCTACCGAGCACCCCAAGGCCACTCTGCCTGTCTAAATGGCTGCGGCCTAGCTCCCCTTCCTGCCAAACTGGAACCCCCAGAGAGTGGCAGCCAGCCATCCTCAGTCCTAGAACATCTGTGGAAAGACCCCACCTCTCCAAAGTACGCTTTCTCGCTCCAAATGGAGCGGCAACTCCATCCTAAATATCTCATGCCAGGACCAATCTTTTCCACAAGCATTTTGTTTCCAAAACATTTCAGAATCACCTGATAAACTGAAATTAGACTGATGGAGGTTTCTGATTGGTGGAGGCTGGTTTTTGGCAGGCGATGTTTTAGTTGAAGGGGCAGGGGTTGCATATTTTGCAGGAGTTGCTAAAACTTCATAGACCGGCCCATCGTACATTCCTCGGGAAACACCCTGTAATTCTGTTACCTGCAGGGCACAGAAAGAAACACATGTATATGTAGTACAATGCAGTAAGCCATGTGTAGATCTGCATCTTGGGGAAACAAAACAACCACTTCACAAATGCATGGCCCAACATAGGAGAATAAACCCATCAGGATAAGATTCAGCGGTCCATCTGCATTTAAAAGACACAGTCCACTCTTTCGAAGACAGCAAAGTCCACATTTTGGACAGAGTGGATTGCTGGTTTCAAAGAGGCCATCTATGTCAAAATTGAACAGCTCTCTCTCAACAGAAGGGGAGGGTTACGACATCCTCTCTCTCCAGTCTACAACACAGTCCTTTCAGCAGTCCCAAGAAAGCTCCACACCCATTTGCACCACTCAGGTGACCTCCAGATAAACTTCCAGGTGGCCTTAACAACTTGCTAAAAGTATACAAATGACCAGCTCTTTGTAGAGTATAAATCTTTCCATTCCCCACCATCCAGTCAGAGCTGATGAAGCTTCCTGGATGAGAAGCTAAACGTCTTCAAAGAAAAAACAAGAAAGTCCAGTTGCCTCTTTGGGAACTGCACCTTTGGGACAACCATGACCTGGATGTTGGAGAATCTCCATTGACAAACCTGTATGTTTACTTGTGTCTCTCCAACAACACAACCGTTTTGGCTTCTTACTCTCCCGTAGGTGATCCTAAGTAAGTGAGAAGCAGTGTTCTGAACGTAAGGCCACTCCACAAGCAAGATCAATGCTGACTTAGTGTTATCTGGATTGCGTCCAAGGATAATCTCTTAAGAAGGGAGCATTCCATTCCCTCCTGTAATCAATCAGCCGGATTCGCTGCAAGTTGATACCCCAAGAAGACTTAACCAACCCCAAGGGGCATAGGTCCAATGCACAGGTGGCAGAACTCAGAGCCCCAAGTGGGCTTCCTCATGAGTAACCAGCTCCAACTCTTTCCAGGTAACCGATGTCCTATTTCCATAGACCTTGCCCAGCCACTATCCACCAACTTTCTCCAACAGATGCTGGGAAAATTTCTCACAGTGGCCCACCAAGGATTCCCCCAGGCCCAAAAGGGATCTGGCCACCCTGCCTATCCTCAAAACAATAACAACAGAGCACTAAACCTTCATAGCCATTCTTCTCATCGCAAGGCAAACCTTCACAAAGGCTGCCATCTGTGCTCAGCAAGCTTAATTCTTTATATGTCTTGGGATATACCAGTGATTTACGTGAGTGGTGCGGTGGCCTAGAAGTGGAGTTCTCGTTTCACAATCAGGAGGCTCTGAATTCGATCCTAGGAAGAGGCAGATATTTCTCTCTCTGAGTGCGATGAAAATTTATCTGCTGAATAAAACTCCGCATTGGCAACAGGAAGGGCATCTGGCCAGTAAACACTCAGTTCCATTCAGTTGCCCAGACTCCACCCCGCAAGGGATTATGGGGTCATTAAAAGAGGATAATAATGATATACCAGTGATTTACAGTCGGATGCTCGAACACTGACTCACGTTTATGACGGTTGCAGTGTCCCAGGGTCACATGATCCCTTTTTGTGACCACCTGACAAAGTCAGTAGGGGGGGAACCAGATTCATTTAACAACCATGTCCCTAACTTAACAACTGCAGTGATTCGATTCACGAACCTAGCAAGAAAAGTCATAAAATGGGGCAAAACTCACTTAACAAACTTCCCACTTGGCAACATAAATGTTACGTTCAACTGAGGTCACACGTTGAGGACTGCTTCTAATTAATGAAAGCAGGTTGTGTACTAAAGTGTAATATTGAAAGATGACGAGGAAGTGAGTAAACTTACCTTATTCCTAGTTTTGATCCTTTGATAAAGATACTCTGGAAAGGAGTTTCGTACGATGAACGACCCCGTTCCTTTCCTCACCGAGAGATTCCCGTCCTCGAACACAATCTTCCCTCGGCTAATAACTATGTAGGGAGCCCCACGGCATTCCATGCCTTCAAAAATGTTATATTCAACAACCTAAATGGTGACAACAATATATCATTACTAGCTGGACGCCCATGCTTCACTACAAAACTATGTGTTCGGGCTTGATAAATTGACACTTAAAGTCTGAAACTTAATGTAGAATGTGTAACTCCATAGCATCAGAGTTTGTTAATTAATATAAGGGAACTGACACTTGGAACAGAAGGGGAGGGGGAGTAGAATGTCCCAGTCCACAGGCCAGCTGAGTCCACGCTGGCCACACCTACATCCAGTTTAGTGAAGGGATAACATCAGAGCATGTTAATATAAGGCAAATGGCAGTTGGAACAGAGTTCTTTTCAGGTGGGGAGGGGGAGTAGAATGTCTAGCTCCTTAGCATCAGAGCGTGTGAATATAATACTGATCTGATGGTCATTTCGAAAAATCGTTTCTTAGCAGGCACCTAAAAGCCAAGAGGAACATACGTGCCAAATTTCAAGTTTGTAGGCTTTACGGTTCTGGAGATTTCGTGATTACGGCGTGAGTGGTTTTCGCTTTTATATATATAGATCAATGAACATCTAGGCATGCTTTTGATTGCATTAATTCATGTGCCTGTGTGGGGTTTAATAACCACTGGGGTGAAACTGCCAAATGTTTTGATTCTTGTTTCTTTCCATTGAACACTTCTAAACGCTGACTTGATTTTTGATTAAGGACTTTACTTCCCTTAATTAATCCTACCTGATTTTATTTTGATTGGGTAATTTAATCTACAGAAAGAACTCTCTCTTGTCTGTCTATTTTCCATCTGTTTATCTCCTCAAGAATGGCAGACAATGTCTAATAAAATACAGTAAAAATGCTACTGGGGTTAGCAACCGTTTAGGCACTGAATATTTTAAAAAGCAATAATTCTTTACTTGCTTTTTATTCTATCCAGCCAGGTGATTCCCTTGTGCACTTCTCTTCCATCACAGACTCAAATCTGTTTCTGACATGATATAAAAAGCAGTCACGTTTTTCCCAACTCACTTTTTGAATGGATTTTCAATCAACTTTCTTCACGAAATCTCACTCTTATATTCTTGCAAACGGTTAAAAGTCACACTTATTATTTTTCAGGTTTATTTCAGTTGAACTCTGAGTGGCACGGTGGCCTAGAGATGGAGCTCTCGCCTCACTATCAGGAGGTTGTGAGTTCAATCCTAGGTAGAGGCAGAAATTTCTCTCTCTGGGCACAATGAGAATATATCTCTTGAACAAAACTCTGCATTGGCGACAGGAAGGGCATCTGGCCAGTAAACACTCCGCTAGCTCCATTCAGTTGCCCAGACTCCACCCCCCACCCCCCCAAGGGATTATGGGATCATTAAAAGAGGATGAGTCCAATAAAGACTTTAATTTTTCATATTCTTCACAGCATAGAAAACTGAGATTTGACACTTAATTTTGTGCATAAGTGTGTATTTCACTCCTTTCTAATCATGGAACACGTGCGTTTAAATAAAAATCACAGACCGGGAGGGACAAAACAACCCTTTGTAAGTTCAGTAAACCTTCCTTAATATTCCACTTCCGTAATTCTTGTTGAACATTTTACTGGGGGGGGATATAAGATTTCATCACGAATCAAAATTTTAAAAGCTGAAGCTTTTAAACTTTCCTCCAGAAATTGTGTGTGAATCCGCCAACACTGGAAGTTTTTAAGAAGAGATTAGACAACCATTTGTCTGGAACAGTATAGGGGTTGGACTAGAAGACCTCCGAGGCCCCTTCCAACTCTTTTCTTCTGCGTTCTATTAATTGAGATGTTCTGTCTTACCGATTTATGGCTTTTTGCTGTGATTGTCTTCTCTTTGTCGGGATCCCAAATAACAAGGTCGGCATCGGAACCAACTTCTATCCTGCCTTTCCGTGGATACAGATTGAAGATTTTGGCAGCGTTAGAGCTAGTAATGGCAACAAACTGGTTTTCATCCATTTTACCTGTAGACTAATCAGAAATTAAACCTATAGTAACAGGCATAGGCGCATTTTTGTACAGATTAGACAGTGCATACCGTGTTTTATATTAATCTTGGCTCCAAAAGATGCAATAGGGTTTAGTTTCCAGTTAGGTCTTATTTTGGGGGAAATACGGTACTAAAATGCTTCCGTCTAGCTCAGGGGTCAGCAACCTGTGGCTCCGGAGCCACTTCTGGCTCCTTGGGTCCTCTGCTGTGGCTCCCTGTCAGGCGATCCCACTACTGGCTGGCCCTGCCCCTCGCCCTCCCTTCCCAGTCACTCCTCACCTGGCCTGAGAAGGTAAGGGCGATGGCAGGGTATGGAAAAGTGGCTGGGGCAGAGACATAGAGAGATGCAGAGAGAGGGGAAGAGAGAGAGGGAGAGACGTGGGGAGGGAGGGAGAGATGCCAAAAGGGTTTTGTGATTCCCAATGTTTTTTAACAACTGGTTCTCTGCCCTAATATGACTGGCTGGGTAGGCGTGTCTAGGAGGGGTCATGTGACTGGTGGAAGTGAGTGACATCAAGTTGGCTACGCCCACCCAGGTTTTGTGACTCCCGGTGTTTTCTGTGGGAAATGGGTCCAAACGGCTCTTTGAGCACTTAAGTTGCAGACCTCTGGTCTAGCTGATGTGCCTTATTTTTGGGGTAGGGCTTATATTACAAGCATCCTGAAAAATGATTTTGGGGCTTATTTTCTCGTTCGGTCTTATTTTCGGGAAATTAAATAATAAGGGGAAAATATTAGACCAGGGGTCTTCAACACCTCAAAACGACGCTATAGAGCACTGCACACCAGAACAACTAGACACAAGGACAGTTTTTTCCCCAAACGCCCTCACTCTGCTAAACAAATAATTCCCTCAACACTGTCAAACTATTTACAAAGTCTGCATTACTATTAATTTTCTCATCATTCCCATCACCCATCTCCTTCCACTTATGACTATGACTGTAACTTTGTTGCTTATATCCTTACGATGTATATCGATATTGTTTCCTGATTGCTTATTTCTACCCTATGACTATCATTAAGCGTTGTACCTTATGATTCTTGACAAATGTATCTTTTCTTTTTATGTACACTGAGAGCGTATGCACCAAGACAAATTCCTTGTGTGTCCAATTACACTTGGCCAATAAAAAAATTCTATTCTATTCTCTGCTTCATTGTGATGGCAGGCTGCCATAAGGGAATGGGAGGCGGGGAAAGGAGGATACAGGGATGGTGGAAATGACAGGAACTAGAAGTGTCAACCCAAGACAACGGCTGAATGATTCCAAGGACACCGACGTGGGAACGGAACGTGAATGCCCACCAAAGAGCTGCCAAATTTTAGAACTGTTACCAAAACAACTAATTTGAACTTTATTGGACACCAGCAAGAGGGCTCTGGAGAAGGGGAAAATACCAACTTTATGTGGTAATTTTCATATCTACGTGGTAGCCGCTTGGCTTTAGTAAAAGTATACCTTTCAATGCAAACGGAATCGAGGGTCTTCCTTTCTTAAATGCCCAAGTTGGGACAGGACTGACACTGTGCTTCTTTCTTTTGCTCCACCTTTTGTTTCCTCCCCTTCCCCTTTTATCTTTCCTTATATATTCCACTCACAACACATTTATTCCAGACCAACGTCATTCTTTCTTCAATTCCATTAACTCCTTCTGGGATGAGAGTGAAGTTTTCCTTGCCGAGAGCCTTTTGGGCTGTGTTGTAAGTACAGTGGCCGCTTCCGGTCACTTGCAGGTCTCCACTGAAAGAAAGGAAATATACAGAACATCAATGAGTGGACATTCCGGATCCATGGAGGAATACTTTCACTTTTCATTTGTCACAACTGAAGTTGTACGTTAATTGTGATCTATACCAGGGATCTGCAACCTTAAGCACTCAAAGAACCACTTGGACCCGTTTCCTACAGAAAAGAAAACACCGGGAGCCACAAATCCCTTCCCGTGCCTGACTATTTCTTGAGCGGCCACAAAACTAGTATATGTAGTTGAATTAAATGTTCTGTTTTCTTCTGAAACTTTTCTCCTTTTTTTGGATTTATCCATGGGGGTGAAAAGCTCAATAAATTGTGTGCTGGCGGATGTTACAAATTTGCAGTTGTGATGCATATTTTGAGTGACAGAGCCACAGCAAAGGAGTGAAAGGGGTCAAATTTAATTAATTAATTCCCAATTCCCTGATATATAGAATTAGTTCTCGACTTACAAACACCACTGAGGCCAAAATGTATGTTGTTAAGCGAGACATTCATTAAGGGAGCTTTGCCTTTCCTTGCCATGTCTGTTAAGGGAATCACTGCAGTTGTTCAGTTAGGGACACGGTTATTATGCAAATTTGTCTTCCCCATTAATTTTGCTTATCAGAAGGATGCAAAAGAGGATCAAGTGACCCCCCTCACGGACAAGACGACCGTCATAAATATGAGCCAATTGCCAAGCATCCAAGTTTGATCATGTGACAGTTGTAAGGGTGAAAAACAGTCATAAGACTTTTTCTCAGTGCCGTCCTAACTTTGAATGATCACTAAATGAACCGTTGTAAGTCAAGGACTACCGTATTTCCCCAAAAATAAGACCCTGTCTTATATTTTTTGAACCCTGAAATATGCGCTTGGCCTTATTATCAGGGAGGTCTTATTATTTTGGGATGCGTGGCGCAAAATAGGGCTCCTCTTGCCGTCTTACCTGATTTCCAGCTCTGTATTTAAATATTTTTGGGGAGGGTTTATTTTCAGGGGGAGTCTTATTTTAGAGCATGCTCTCAAAAGCCCAATTGGGCTTATTATCAGGGGATGTCTTATTTTCGGGGAAACAGAGTACCTGTACTGTACTCTCTGACCATCAATACGGCTTTGTTAACTGTTTCTGTTTTTATATTTCCCTTCAAGTGAGTGTTTACTCCCTAGGATATTCTTTTAAGATCTTTTTTTTTTCCCTCGAAGAAAAGTTATAGAACCTTTGAATTATAGAAAGTCCATTTAAACCACGGTGTCCCAATTCTTCTGCTCAGTTAAGAATATAAATCGATTCTCCGTTTTCAGAATTTTCTGTTTTAAAATATGAATCACGCTCCAATTTTTATTTTATTTTTTATTTTATTTTTTTGCTTTATCACATGTTCTGAAATCGGAGATTAAAAATGAAACCGGAACATTTATTTATTTAGTCAGTTAGTTAGTTAGTTAGTTAGTTAGTTAGTTAGTTAGTTAGTTAGTTTATATGCCACTCTCTCTCTGGAAAGGACTCAGGGCAGCTCACAGCGATAAAACAAAAAGATAAAATCAATATTAAATGTTAAAAACCATTCAAACTCCCCTTAAAAACTTTTCCTTTTGGGCCTCATGGAAAAAGAACTGGAGAAAAACAATTGGAACTTCAACACTATATATGTTGACAGCATCAGCAAGAGGATTGTATGTGCAAAAATGGAAGGACACTTCAATTCCTAGCATGGAAGAACGGTTGCAGAAGCCGATGGAGTTGGCCGAAATGGCAGAACTGACTATTTTTGATTAAAGAAAAGAACATAAATAACTTTGGTTTCCACATGGAAACTGGTTCTGAACTTCGTGCTTGAAGTGGAAAAGAGTGAAACTTTGATTTTGGGTTTTACAGATTAGACTGACAGATCTTTTCAGAAATGACTTTTTCATATTATTGTGAAAAAACAAAAAATTGTGATCTCGTGCTAATGCCTTATTCTACTGTAACAGAGAGAGTCTTTTTCCCCCACCCCTATCTTTCCTCACTTCACTTCCCCCTTTCCCCTTCTTCTAATTACTTTTGTATTTTATAATACTCTATAACTTAATTTTAAAAAATTTGATTCAAGAATCTAAACTGAATCAGTTCAGGAAGATGCTCTGGAAATCAGTCAAGAGCCACCACTGACTGACTGACTGACTGACTGACTGACTGACTGACTGACTGACTGACTGACTGACTGACTGACTGTCTGTCTGTCTGTCTGTCTGTCTATCTATCTATCTATCTATCTATCTATCTATCTATCTCTATCATCTATCTCTATCATCTATCTCTGTCTATCTTCTCTATCTATTCTCTATCTATCTAATCTATATTCTCTATCTATCTATCTATCTATTCTCTATCTATCCTATATCTATCTATCAATCTAATCTATCTATATTCTCTATCTATATCTATCTTTATCATTATCTATCTATCTATCCCTAACCCTAACCCTAACCCTAACCCTAACTATCCATGTAGCCCTGGAGTCATGACAGCCACCGGACTGCCTGGATCGCCCTCTCAGGGTGATGGGGTCCCTTAATGAACACATCACTGTCAACTCACAAAGCATCCCTGGTCTGCTCTCCAGTTGCCATAGGCCAGAGGGGATGGGAAACCAGCAAAATGGCACACAGCCAAAGACAGATGCACGTTCCAGACATATCTTTCTCAAGGCTATCTCCCACGGTTACCCACAGTGGCTGGAGGGGAGTGATCTCTACAACCCGCAAAATTGCTCCTTTGGCAAATGTGATTGATGACGCACCCTGGGGAGAAGCGGGGAAACAGGGTCAAGCCTGAGCTGTAAATTATGTGGAGTCAGAGTTGGCTTCACTTGGGAACGTGCCGACATGGAGCTCCTAATAAATAACTGGATTTCTTTTGAAGCTTGGTTCAAGACTCATGATTTAATGAGGGCATCCATCGGAAGCCTGACAGCCACTTTGCAATGGTAAACCTGATTCCCAACTGCTCTTTTAATATCTCCATAATGTCTCTAACATGATGGTTGATGCCCATAGTTTGCCAGCATCTGTCTTTTCTTACCAGGCTAAAAGTGAGGTCAGATGATCAGGCGTGGTAGGATCCAGACTCAGAGGTGGTGAGGTCACAAACGCTGCGGCCTTCGCCCAGTTCTTATTCCAGTAATGCGTGCCATCGGTCCCCAGACTGGCTGTGATCGGTTCCCCCAATACCAGAGCACCTTGAGTGGAGAAAAAACAGACCAGGGTGGATAAAAATCGATGAGTTTTTTTTTTTAATAAATCAGATTTTTTTTAAAAAAATTAAATTGGATTTTTAAAATATATTTTTATCAAATTTATTTTAATAAAATGCTTTTGGAGTAAAAAAAAATCTATCTAACAATAGTTTTCTATTTAAGATGCATTAATAATTTAATTTATTCAGCATGAAATGGAGCTTAGTTATGTAGCACGAGGCTGTATATTCTACAATATTGGGACTGTCGGTAAATCAACGGCGGGTCAGAGGAGGAACTGCTGCGGGATGGAGATGACCGTTTGCTCTTTAAAAATTATGATTTAAATCGAGTTGATTTAAATCAAGCCTTTTTGCTAGAGATTTAAATCATGATTTAAATCCAGTTGATTTAAATCAAGCTGTTTTAATAGTGATTTGAATCATGTTGATTTGTGGCCAACTTTTTTTTTAACTTTTAAAACCCTTTTTTCTACAACCTCTTTGGCTGAAGAGGTTGTAAAAAAATGCTTGTAAAAGGCTCTGACAATCCCAGCTGAGTTGCCTGATTGTCAGAGGCTTTTTTTTCTTTTAAAAGCCTCTTGACGATCCCAGCTGAGTTGCCTGATCATCAGAGGCTTTTTTTTCTTTTAAAAACATTCTTTCTACAACCTCTTCGGCGGAAGAGATTGTAAAAAAATACGCTTTTAAAAGCCTCTGACAATCAGGCAACTCAGCTGGGATCATCAGAGCCTTTTAAAAGCATTTTTTTACAACCTCTTCCACTGAAGAAGTTGTAGAAAAAAATGCTTTTAAAAGCCTCTGACGATCCCATCTGAGCCGCATGATCATCAGAGGCTTTTTTTTTTTAACTTTTGAAAGCATTTTTTCAACGGAAGAGGATGTAGAAAAAATGCTTCGAAAAATTAAAAATAAAAAGCCTCTGATGATTGTGCGGCTCAGCTGGGCATGGGGGAAGTGGGGGGGGGGCAAGGATTTTTGCTACCGGTTCTCCGAACCTCCCACCACCATCGCTACCGGATCGGGCGATCCGGTCTGAACCGGGAGCCTTTCACCCCTGGTTTGTAGGCTGGTTGTAGGCCAATATGTCTGTTGACAAAATTGCATATGGCATGCCAGGCTCCAATAAAGTTCTCTTAACTCCCGTCATGTCATTTTAACCCGAGACCCGGTGTGTGAAAGCGAAATATACGCATTCGTCAAGAAAACCTGAACCCCGTACCTTTTTTCCTAGCCAGCGAGATTACGTCGGCCGCGCTCTTACTCATAACTTTAGTGATGTAGACGGGACAGTTGATTCGACTAGCTATAGTGATAGCCCGGAATACGGCTTCTGCTTCCAGCTGAACGGCAAATAGAAAGGAAGACCAAGTGTCATGACCACGAAGAACTTTCACATTTATTAATTATCATTGTTTACTTGTTACATTTCTATGGGGACCCATCTCAAGATAATGACTCTGAGTTTCACAGAATCTTCCTCTACAGATCTCTAAACAAGGCCACTGGCAAGACTTTTATTTTCAGTGTTTGACTCTATTTACCTTCTCCGTAGTTTTTCATAGAAATAATAGAAGGGACCTTGGAGGTCTTCTAGTCCAACCCCCTCTTAAGCAGGGGACCTTCTACCATTTCAGACAAGTGGCTGTCCAGTCTCTTCTGAAAAGCCTCCAGTGATGGACCACCCAATGTCTGAAGGCAAAACGTTTCAGTGATAATTTGCTCTCAACATTACGAAATTTGTATTTAGTTCTAGGTTCCTTCTCTCCTTGATGAGTTTCCATCCATTGTTTCTTCTCTTGCCTTCTGGTGCTTTGAAAAAACCCTCTGTGGCAGCCCTTCAAATATTGGAACAGCGCTATCATGTCTCCCCTGGCCCTTCTTTTCATTAAAGTAGACGTACCCAGTTCCTGCAACCGTTCTTTAAAAGTTTTAGCCTCCAGTCCCCTAATCCTCTTTGATGCTCTTCTCTGCACTCTTTCCAGAGTCTCCACATCTTTTTTTATATTGTGGTGACCAAATTTGGATGCAGTATTCCAAGTGTGGTCTTACTAAGGCTTTGAAAAGCGGTACTAATACTTCATCTGATCTTGATTCTATCTGTCTTATCAATGCAGCCTACGATTGTATTGGATTCTTTGGCTGCGTCCGCATACTGCTGTCTCATATTTAAGCAATTGTCCGCTAGGATTGCAAGTTCCCTCTCACAGTTACTGTTTTTTGAGCCAAGTTTTACCCAATCTACTTTTTTCTTTTTTTTTTGCCTAAGTGTAAAATCAGCCTAAGTGTAAAATCAGTAACTGGGAGAGGGATCTTGGAGTCCTAGTGGAGAACCATTTAGATATGAGCCAGCGGTGTGCAGCAGCTGCCAAAAAAGCCAACACAGTTCTGGGCTGCATCAACAGAGGGATAGAATCAAGATCATGTGAAGTGTTAATACCGCTTTATAAGGCCTTGGGAAGGCCACACTTGGAATTCTGCATCCAGTTTTGGTCGCCACGATGTAAAAAAGATGTTGGGACTCTGGAAAGAGTGCAGAGAAGAGCAACAAAGAGGATTAGTGGGACTGGAGGCTAAAACATATGAAGAACGGTTGCAGGAACTGGGTAGGTCTAGTTTAATGAAAAGAAGGACTAGGGGAGACATGATAGCAGTCTTCCAATATCTCAGGGGCTGCCCCAAAGAAGAGGGAGTCAAGCTATTCTCCAAACCATCTGAGGGTAGAACAAGAAGCAATGGATGGAAACTCATCAAAGAGAGAAGCAACTTAGAACTAAGGAGAAATTTCCTGACAGTGAGAACAATTCATCAGTGGAATCTCCAGAAGTTGTGAATGCTCCAACACTGGAAGTTTTTAAGAAGAGGTTGGATAACCATTTGTCTGAAGTGGTGTAGGGTTTCCTACCTAAGCAGGGGGTTGGACTAGAAGACCTCCAAGGTCCCTTCCAACTCTGTTATTCTATTCTATTCCAATTATAATATTTAGTCATTTCAAACTAAATCAATAAAGTATTGCTGACGTCATTTATCTCATAATGGGGCTCGGAGCATTTATATATTGAGAGATCCCATCACTGCTAATCCAGAGACATCTTGTAAGTTTATATTTTTCCCTTCCCTCCCCTTTTTATTAGGAAAGAGAGAAAAATGTATATACCTGTATAGGACATAATGTTGAAAGAGACATTTAGAAAACCACCTTTCCTTCACTGATATTAAGTTCCTCGTGGAAATTCATGCGCATACGATAAATTACAACACTGCACTTTTGAACTTCAAATCTAAACTTCCTTTTATGTTGTCTTTGGTAGGGGTCCCCTGCCAAAGTCTTGGCAACTTTAAGACTTGTGGACTTCAACTCCCAGAATTCAACTTTGAACTCTGGGAGTTGAAGTCCACAAGTCTTAAAGTTGCCAGGCTTGGAAAGCCATAGTCTATGGAGATTCTCAGTCAGGATTGTCCCAAAGATACTTTTTCAAGAGGCAACAGGACTCTCTTCATTTTCTTTGAAGGCTAAGGCAGAACCTTCTCCACCCCAAGGATAAAACACCCCAGACACAAACTGAACAATGTGGTCTATGCAGCACAATGCAGAGAGACATGTGCAGATCTGTTCCTTGGGGAAACAAAACAGCCACTTCACAAACGCATGGCGCAACATAGGAGAACAAACCCATCAGGACACGATTCAGCGATCCATCTGCATTTAAAAGATGAAGGCCCCTCTTTTGAAGATAGCAAAGTCCACATTTTGAACAGAGAGGACCTCTGGTTTGAAGGAGGGGTCAAAGAGGCCATCTATGTCAAAACTGAACAGCCTTCTCTCAACAGAAGGGAAGGGATACCGTATAATTTTTCTCCAGTCTACGACACAGTCCTTTCAAGAGTTCCAAGAAGATTCCACGCCCATTTGCACTACTCAGGTGACCCTGAGGACACAGACAAACCTCCAGGTGGTCTCAAGGACTCTCTAAAAGGATGCAAATGACCAGCTATCTGCAAGGAAGATCAATCCTTCCGTTCCCCACCATCCAATCAGAACTGAGAAGTGAAATGTCTTCCAAGAAAAATCAGGAAGTCCAGTTGCCTCTTGAAAAAAAATAACACTTCTGGGTTCCTTTTATGTTTCAGGTATTTCTGGAAGGAATCCTTTGGAAGGCAATGCAGGAATCCTCACCTCTTCAGGTCGGCTCAAAGCATGACCCTCTGGTCCTGTTATTCCCAATGCCAGCACCCTCTTTTGCTCCTGAAACAGAAGAGGCCACGGTCATTCCTTGGGGGCGGCGTGTGTGTGTGTGTGTGTAGAGATCCCCAAATCACAGGAAGCAGGTGGAGGCCTCCTGGGGAAATCAGAACCTGCCGTTCTCACTTACGAATGAATGTTTCTCACCTGAGCTATCAAATCCCCATTTTCTGCGTGCACCATGATAACGGCTCCGAGACTTTTCAGGAATGTAAATGCTTCGTAGAGCTGTGTGCAATTGACAAAGAGGAGGAGGAGGAGAGGAAGAGGAGGAAGAGGAAGAAGGAGAAGGAGAAGGAGGAAGAGGAAGAGGAGAAGAAGAGAAAGAAAAGAAAGAAGAAGAGGAGGAGAAGGGGAGGAGAGGGGAGGGGGAGGAAAAGGAGGGGAGGAGAAGGAGAAGAGGAGGAGGAGAAGGAGGAAGAAGAAGAAGAGGAGGGGGCAGGGGGTAGGAGGGGGCAGAAGGGGGAGGAGAAGGAGAAGAAGAAGAAGAGGGGAGGAGGAGGAGGAAGAGGAAAAGAAGAGGAAGAAGAAGAGGAGGAGAAGGGGAGGGGAGGAAGAGGAGGGGGAGGAGAAGGAGAAGAAGAAAAGGGGGAGGGGAGGAGGAAGAGGAGGAGGAGGAGAAGGAGAAGAAGGAGAGGGGGAGGGGAGGAGGAGGAGAAGGAAGAAGAAGAGGAGGAGGAGGAGGAGGAGGAGGAGGAGGAGAAGGAGGAGGAGGAGGAGAAGTGATTTTAGATTCTTATTGTTCTCTCAGTTTAAGATAACATGAGATTTTTTTAAAAAAGGCTAACTTCATCATGTATATTCATTATCTCCTCACTGGCAAAATGCATCAAGTTCCTGGCTCATTTGAAAAAGGGCCCTCATGCTGGAAATTAACAGTCCAAGCATTCCATTTAGGTCTATATTCTCCGTTAAAATTGCTCTGATCCTACAACGGGATCCTAAAGAGAGCAGAATCCTAATTCAGGACAAAACGGGGAGGTGTCCATCTCAACCCACGAACTAAAAAGAGAAGAGACGGTGGTGGAACAAAACACAAAACACGGCTGGCCAATGCCATCCCCTCCCTCTTAGTTAAAAACCAGATTTCAAAACTCATAAGGGGGGAATAAAATGGTACATACTTGGGAATCGGTCATCTGGTAGAGATCTTTGTAGCCCATGTAGAGTTGGAAAGAATTGATACCTATTGAGATAAAATTCAAATGAATTAATTCACACACAATACAGTTAGCCCTCAACTTGTGACCGCAAGAGAGCCCCAGATTTTGGTTGCTAAGTGAAAGATTTGTAATGCCGCACCCGTCGTAAATATGAATCAGTTGCCAAGCGTCTGAATTTTGATCACGTGACTACAGGAAGGCCGCAATGTCGTAAGTGTGAAAAAACAGCCGTAAATCCCTTTTTTCAGTGCCGGTCACTAAATGAACTGTTGTTAAGTCAAGGATCAGCCGTATAAGGGGATCAGCTGATCCTTAAGTCAAGGATCAGCCCTAAACACAAATTCCAACCAACGATACCCGGAGAGACTGTTTCATTTTAGGATTGATAAACTATAAATCCACTTCCTACGTACGTAACAGGGATAATATTTTTTTTTAGGTAGCATATGTCCAAATGTTACAGTGGTGCGGTGGCCTAGAGGGTGGAGCTCTCGCCTCACAATCAGGAGGCTGTGAGTTCAATCCTAGGTAGAGGCAGATATTTCTCTCTCTGGGCACGATGAGAATATATCTGCCGAATGAAACTCCGTACTGGCAACAGGAAAAGCATCCGGCCAGTAAACACTCAGCCACATTCAGTTGCCCAGACTCCACACACACACCCCACACACACACATAAGGGATTATAGGGTCATTAAAAGAGGATGATGATATGTCCAAATGCTGAAGCATGTAGTGAACATACTCACAAACTGCTCTCCCACAAAAGCTCTTAGTACAAACCTTTGTCTTGCACCAGACATTCGAGATCTTCCTGGATCCCATCATACCAGTCGGTGATGTCCACGTGCAGAGAATAATCACAACAGGATTTGTTCTCCGCTGCCTCTTTCCATTTTGCAAATGCCGTTAATAAACTAGAGCCGGGCTCTGGAAGGACATGATCAACTGCAGGAGAAAGAGAAAGGAGACAAAGAAAGAGAGAGAAAGAGAGAGAGAGAGAGAAAGAGAAAGGGAGAGAGAGAGAGAAAGAGAGAGGGAGAAAGAAAGAGAAAAAGAGAGAGAGAGAGAAACATGAAGAGAGAGAGAAAGAAAAAGAGAGGGAGAAAGAAAGAGAAGGGGAGAGAGAAAGAGACAGAGACAGAGAGGGAGAAAAAGAGAGAAAGAGAGAGAAACAGAAATAGAGAGAGAAAGAGACAGAGATAGAAACAGAGACAAAGAGAGTGAGAGAAGACATAAAGAGAGAAAGAAAAAGACACAGAGAGAGAGACAAACAGAGAAACAGAAATAGAGAGAGAGAGAGAGAAATAGAGAGAGAGAGACACACACACATATATATTTATTAGTTTTCTAATATGTGCTTAATGAACAGTGTACTGTCGGGGTCAATTCATTTACATAGTAATACTTCTTAAATTCCTAATTTCTACCCCTGTTGTCCACCCATTGATAAAACAAGTCCCAAGTTCGAAAATATGCTGTGTCTTCTTTTTCTTTTATCTTCCGTGTTAATCTGTCCATTTCTGCAAAGTCCAATATTTTTTTAATGATATCTTCTTCCGTGTGTGTTTCCCCGCCTTTCCAATGTTGTGCAAAGACAATTCTTGTTGCTGTTAAAACATCACGTGATATCAAATATACATTCCCTTTGTCATATTTTTCTGGTATTATGCCTAACAAAAATAATCCTGGCTTAAAATCTATACGCTGTCTTAACATTTTTTCTAACCACATATGCATTTTTGGCCTTTTTTTTTTTTTTGCTTTTGGGCATGTCCACCACAGGTGATTATAAGTGCCTGGTTTTCAATTACATTTCCAGCATTTGGTGGACATATTTTTTAACATTTTTGCTAGTCTCGCCGGTGGCAAGTCCCATCTATAAAACATTTTATACAAATCTTTTTTATAAGTGGTTGCTATCGTCAATTTATAGTTTCTTTCCCAGAAAGGGAAAGAAGAGAAGAAACTCCTGGGATGAGAAGCGAAATGTTTTCAATGAAAACAAGAAAAAAACAATCCCAGAAAGTCTTTGGGAAAAGCACTTTTGGGAAAAGCACCTTTACTACCGGTTCGCATTGCGCCCACAGATCAACTTTGATGACATCTGGGTCAGTGGGGGGAGCCTCCCACCGGTTTTACTACCGATTCTTGCGAACCGGTCCGAACTACGGGCAACCCACCACTGAACCAGGGCTTGGGTGATAGAAAATCTCTGCAGCCATCCCTGTGGAGAAGTTGAAGCTCAACTGCTCCAACACTTACTGACAGTGGTTGTGCCTCCGGACAACGCAGCCTTCGTTCCTTGATAAAAATCATCAGCTACTGTTAAGCCTTGAACGGATTTCTGCAAAGAAGTATTGCTGTCGATGCCGCCTGGAAGGATCATAAAACCGGTTGCCTCGATGGTTTTCGGGCTTCCAGGAATAATCAGATTCTCTCCAATTTGTCTAACAGGAAGAAAGCAGGACGGTTTACTCTTTTATCGAGGGAGGCCCTCAAACACCTCAAATGTACATTCCCCCACCCCCTTTAAAGCAGGGGTGTCAAATTCAGTTTCATTGAGGGCTTCTGTTGTGGCCCGCCAGCTGCTAGTAGAACTAGCAGCAGAGTCAGACGATGAGGAGGTTGGGGAGGAACTTGGGCCCGTTCTGAAATCTGGGGAAAGCTCTGATGGATGCTCTGCGTCGGATGCAGAGATAGAGCCAGGGCCGTCCAGCATCTCCCAGCCACCGGAGAAGCAGCTGCCTTTGGAGGCTGAGATGAGTGAGGAGGAAGAACAGCTGGGGCCTGTTCTAGATGCATGTATGCACAGAACAGTTAGGAGAGAGGAACAACGGAGGACAAGGAGTCGATTCAGGAAGGAAGGCACACATGGATGCTGAATGGCCCCTCCCTGGCTGGGGAATAAATAGAAGGAAAGGGAAATGGTTGTCGTAGTAGACAACCGTTCGTATTTCTGAAGATTTTGCTCATGGCGTTTCATGCCACAAACACTGCTTGCCAGAACTTAATTTGCAGCCTTTTGGCTAGGTGCTCACGGCCTGGCAATTATCGCAAAGAACTGACAAGGTCTCGTTATTGTAGTTAACTCCTTGCAGGACTCTTGCTTGGACTTTTCGATGAGTGAATGCCATTCGTTCACAAGAGGTAAATAAAGAGCAGTGACAAGGAGTCCGTTTATTGCTTCTGCTAAGGCTGGATCAGAACAGCCTCATCAGGGTTGTGTTGGCCTTGGGGGGCCAGAGTGGGCGTGGCCAGCTCGATGTCACTTGTGTCGGGGGCGCCTGAGGTGGCCCGTGCGCTCAGCCAGCGAAAACAGGCTCCCGAGCTCCGTTTTCAGCTGCAACCACCTCTTGCAACCCTCTGCCAGTGAAAACCCAAACCTTCCCAAGCTCCGTTTTTGCTGGCGGAGGCACCGCGGGCCGGTCCTTCACTGTTTCCAGGGCAGCTCCGTGGGCCAGATCTAAGCACCCCACGGCCTGGATCTGGCCCCCAGGCCTTGAGTTTGACACCTCTGTGTTACCTGCACTTGTGCTAAGTTCAGCACAGGATCCATAAGGGTGAAAAACGTCATTTTTTTCAATACCACTGTAACTCTCAACGGTCACTAAATGAGCTGTTGTAATTCGAGGATAACCGTTTAACCTTATCGCTGTCTGCTTTTTGCCTCTCTGTGCATCATCTGTTTAATTCAAGCGATTACCAAACCAAGTTAGCAAAGCATCCTAAAAGAAGCCGCATCTTTTGCGTCGACCGAATGCGCAAATGAATTTCAGGGTTTCCCCACACTAACTTTATAAGTCCGTCTTCCACATAGATATCGGCGTAGAAGGAGTGGTCATCGTTGATTATTCGTCCGTTCTTAATGAATAAACCATCACCCTGAGTGGACAAAAAAAAAAAGCAGAAACGGTGAGGACAACATTCAAATAATTAGATCAGGGATCTGTAACCTTAAATACTCAAAGAGCCATTTAGACCCGTTTCCCACAGAAAAGAAAACACTGGGAGCCACAAAACTTGGGTGGGCATGGCCAACTAGATGTCACTCACTTCTACGAGTCATATGACCCCCCTCCCTAACCACGCCTACCCAGCAGGTCATTAGGGGAAAGAACCAGTTGTTAAAAAACACTGAGAACCACAAAATTCTTTTGACATATCTCTCTCTCCCCTCCCTCCCTTTCCCCCCTTTCCCTTTCTCTCTGTATCTCTCTATGTCTCTCTCTCCCCACCTCTCTCTGTATCTCTCTATGTCTCTCTCTCCCCCTCTCTGTATCTCTCTATGTCTCTCTCTCTCCCCCCCTCTCTCTGTATCTCTCTATGTCTCTCTCTCTCTCTCCCCCTCTCTCTGTATCTCTCTATGTCTCTCTCTCTCTCCCCCTCTCTCTGTATCTCTTTATGTCTCTCTCTCTCTCCCCCTCTCTCTGTATCTCTCTATGTCTCTCTCTCTCCCCCCCCTCTCTCTGTATCTCTCTGTCTCTGCCCGGGCTGCTTCTCCATCCCCCACCATCGCCCTTACCTTCTCAGGCCAGGCGAGGAGTGACTGGGAGGGGAGGGCAAGGGGCGGGGCCAGCCAGTGGTGGGATCACCTGATAGGGAGCCACAGCAGAGGGCCCAAAGAGCCACATGCGGCTCCAGAGCAACAGGTTGCTGACCCCTGAATTAGATTGTACGGTCTTGTAGCACGATTTCAGGATCTAAAAGAAGGGGTGACTTCTTGCCTAGCCTTGGAGTCTTTTGAGAGGTCTTCTCCCTGGACAAACCACCATTCAGGGTTTACAGGATTGTGGGTTTACAAAATTGTGGGTTTTTTCCAGAATGGTGGAGCAGAATTCCTCCTCCTGAGCATACCACACACCTCTTCGATACAGCTCCTGAAGTGAAACCCTTCTGACCGTTTCTGAATTGGAAGAAGATGCGGGAGATATAATAACTTCAGAGTTTGACATTCTGGGACAGAGCTGGCCAACCTTGGCAACTCGTGTACTTCAATTCCCAGAATTCCCCAGCCAGCCACCTGGGGAATTCTGGAAGCTGAAGTCCACAGATCTTTTAAAGTTCCTAAGGTTGGACATCCTTGCTCTAAGACAGGAATGAGGAAAAATGGCACTTTTAGGACTTGTGGACTTCAACTCCCAGAATTCCCCCGTCAGCCATGCTGGCTCAGGAATTCTGGGAGTTGAAGTCCACAGATCTTAGCGTTCCTAAGATTTGACACCGTTGTCTAGGACAGGGATGGGGAACGGTGGCCCTTTTAGAACTTGTGGACTTCAACTCCCAGAATTCCCCCGTCAGCCATGATGTCTCAGGAATTCTGGGAGTTGAAGTCCACCAGTCATAAAGGCGCCATCTTTCCTCACCTCTGCCTTAGAACCTGTGGGTTAGTTATTAAAATGGCTGGCTCGGGAATTCTGGGAGTTGAAGTCTGCCAATCATAAAGGCGCCATCTCTCCCCACCCCTGCTAAGAAAATTCTAGAAAGATCTAAACCGGGTCCCAAGCTGACTCAAACTAGGCTGTATGAACCAGGGAAGATTAGGGGGTAGTGGGCTTCATCTGGCAAAAACGACAGATGAATGCTTGCATATAAAAGTTTAGCCCTGACTAGACAACCCACAACGATAACAACCGTTTTATTTGTCGTCCCTCCCCCTCGATGCTCTGCCTGGTTCTTTGTGTAAAAGGCATTCCTGACAGTTCTCGTTATCGTCTGTCATCTGTCAGTCTTGCGATAAATTCTGACTCGAAAACCCTGGGGTTGGAGGCTCCGAAGCAGAGAATGGCTTTCAAAGTGGCCTTAGGGAAAACATGTGGGTTTTTTTCATGTGAAATCAGGCAGGCAGGATAAGCTCAGTTTGACCCAAATAAGGCTTTTAGCATCCAACTGAAATAGACCTTCCATTAACCATGATTCAGGGTTCAGTAACAAGAGTTGGAAGAGGCCTAGTGCAACCCCTTGCTCACGAGGGGGATCTGTACTAGGGATTCGAAGAGTGGTGGAAATTCAAGTAATTTAACAACCGGTTCTCTGCCCTCATGATTTCTTCCAACAACCCGTTTGCCAAACCGTTCAGAAAATTAACAACCGGTTCTCCCGAATTGGTGCGAACCAGCTGAATCTCACTGCTGGATTCGAACCGCCGAACTGCCAACCTTTCTGATCGACAAGCTCAGTGAGCCCCCTAGTCAGGCTTTGATGATGGTTTGGAAGTTGTTCAGTTGGTTTTCTCGACTGCCTGGATGAGTCCCTGCAATTTTTCTAGGCTGGGGTTTTGCAAGGGGTTTGTGCCATTGCCGTTTCTTCCTGGGCTGCGAGAAAGTGACTGGCCCAAGGTTACCACCCACTTGGCTTGGTGACCAAGGCAGGATTAGAACTCGGAGTCGCCCGGTTTTTACTCTGATGCTTTAGCCACTACCCCCAAACTCGTTCTCGACCCTGACATGCGTATGAGCATGATATATTTACTTTTTTATCTGCGAAGCTGTTGTTTCAGAATGACTCAGTAAGAAAGGATCCTACAATTTAAACATAATAAATGTAATAAAACTTGACAGGAAATAATAAAATAAATAAATAAATAAATAAATAATAAAACTTGAAAGGCAATTCAGCAAATAAAATATTAAGCCAAAGTTGGGCGTTAACTACGGCCCTTTTCCGAGCTGTGAACTTCAACTCCCAGAATTCCTGACCCAGCATGGGAGTTGAAGTTCAGAGATCGTCAAAAGGCTTGAGAATGCTGGGAGTTGAAGTTCATGGATTGTAAAAGGACTCAGGAATTCTGGGAGTTGAAGTTCACGGATCATAAAAAGGGCTCAGGAATTTCTTTTTCTTTTCTTTTCTTTTTTTTTTTTTGAATCAAGTTTTATCGATTTTTTCCCCCTCCACATTCACCCGCATCTTTTTTTTTTTGAACAGAGTATTGGCCATTTCTTACCTTATACAATTTTTCAAGTTCAAATACATTTTACTCAATTACAGTTTTTGCCAAAATCTTCCTTTTCCCCCTATTTTTTTTTCTTTAATTCATATCTCAATATTTCTATATTTACTTATATAAACAAACATCTTCATTCGCTCTCAAATTCTAATTTTCCTATTTGTTCACATTTATTCTCTTTTATTTTTTAACAATTTCTTCTTTATCTTCATATATTCATATGTGTGTTCGGGGTTGCCTTTCTTTCATTTCCTCTTTTTTGTTATACAGCAATCTTTCTACTCAGTCTCTTCCCTCTCTCTCTTCCTTCCTTCTTCCTTTCTTTCCGTCTTCTTCTACTCCTTACTACTTCCCCTTCCTTTCTCCTTTTCCTCCTTTCTTCCTCCCTGACTAACCCTCTCTCCTACTCTGATTTCTCCTTCCTCCCTTCCTCCCCTCTCTTCTATCAGGCTCGGGAATTTCTGATTGTCTACCCAACATTTTTTTTTACTGCTATGATAAATGGTGACTAATAGGTTTATAGTCTAAAATTCTGTTTGCCATCACTGAAGTGGAGAAATCACACTGTAGCTCCCTCCAAAGATTTCACAGAATTATACACTCAAGATAGTCTCATTGAACCCATGTTCCACTTCTGAAAACCACTTCTGACAGATGGCCACTATGTCTACTCCATTACTGAACGGCTGTGACCATTAAGGGAACTCCAACCCCAATTTACTTCCTCGTCATGTGAATTCAACGCTTCCTGTCCCGTCTTGCAGAAAATGTTCTGAACACCATGCTCCATCCTCCGTCTACACCATCATTAGCAACTTTGAAAATTGTGGACTTCAACTGCGCGAATTCCCACAGGTCTTAAAAGTTGCCGGGGTTGGACATCCTTGCCCGACATGATCCTACCTACCCAAAAAAGAACATTCTCATGCCTGCCCAAAATTCACCAGGTGAACCATATCCAACGCCTCCTATTATTCCTCTGAGGCAGGAGTCAGCAACCTGTGGCTCGGGAGCCGCATGTGGCTCTTTCATCCTTCTGCTGCTGTCGCCAGTCGGCACCACAGTTTTGAGAGGAGCTTCCAGTTTGGGGATGGGGGGAAAGCAGGGCATGCCAGGAGGAGACTCTATGGTAAGGGGCGGCCCACAATTGATAGGGTTAGGACTGGTAGAGGAAAGGACGCCACGCTAGGAGGAGACTCAACGGTGGGGGAACTGGACTTCCGGTCAGCTCCAGAATTGTACCGGGGAATTCCGGTTAGGACCATTGTGGCTCTTTGAGTGTTTAAAGTTGCCGACTCCTGCTCTGAGGCGTTGTTCGCCTCTCAGTCAGCCAGATGTTCATGCTGGATTGGGCATTTCCTTCCCAAGAATCTGGGATAGGCAGATATGGATGATGGGTGGTGTTAGAGGTTTCCTCACAGGTTGTAAGCTGTTCGAAGCCAAGCTGCCTTTTACAATTGACTGATGGCGAGTTTGTCAATGCTGATTTTGAATTTGTGGGGAAGGCCGTTTTTACCCTCCCCAAGCTCCTAGAAAGGCTCGGGAGAGAGAAAAACAGGCCTTCCCCACCACCCCCACCCCCCGAGGCCCTCTGGAGGCAGGAAACAGCCTGTTTCTCTACTTCCAGTGGGCCCACAATGCCTGAAAATCAGCTGGCGTGCCGGAGCTGAGCTCACGTGCCCACCGATACGGCTACCTGTGCCCCTGTGCCATAGGTTCACCGTCACGGATATAAGCATTGATTTCTTCCTCCCTAGCCGCTCAACTTCAATTTGCAAATTGTTATATTCTGTTATTTTGTTTTTCCCTAGCTGTTTCTCTTCAATTCGTGCATCGCATCAATCAACCAGAGGTTTTTTTTTCTTCTTAACCACAATAGTGAGGCCAGATATCAGTCTGTTTGGATTTGAAATTGTTGTTGTTGTTGTTGTTGTTGTTGTTGTTGTTGTTGTTGTTATTATTATTATTATTATTATTATTATTATTATTATTATGTATGTGCTGCTCATCTCACCAATTTCGTGTGACTCTGGATGGCCAGGCATTCCCTTCCAAGTCCCTTGCTCTCAACAATTATTTTGGGTTATGATCTGAACAATGAATAATGAAAAGAAGCCATGGCTTGTTCTGGTCTCGTTCTGGGAATGCAACCTAGGACTGTTTATTTCCAGATTGCATCTAGTGACTAATCCCATATCTATCTATCTATCTATCTATCTATCTATCTATCTATCTATCTATCTATCTATCTATCTATCTATCTATCTATCTATCTATCATCTATCTATCTATCTATCTATCTATCTATCTATCTATCTATCTATCTATCTATCTATCTATCATCTATCTATCTATCTATCTATCTATCTCCCCACTCTCTCCCTCTCTTTTTCTTTTTCTCTCTCCCTTTCTCTCTCTCTCTCTCTTTCTTTCTCTTTCTCGCTCTCCCTTTTTCTCTCTTTCTCCCTCTCTTTCTCTCCCTCTTTCTCTCTTTCTTTTTCTCTCCCTTTCTCTTTCTTTCTCTCTCCCTCTTTCTCTCTTTCTCTTTCTCTCCCTCCCCCCTCTCTCTCCCTCCCTCTCTCCCCCTCTCTCTCCCTTTTCCCCCGCTCTCTCTCCCTCTCTTTCTCTCCCTATTTGTTTTCTCTCTTTCTCTCTTTCTCTCTCCCTTTCTCTCTCCCTCTTTCTTTCTCTTTCTCCCTGTTTCTTTCTTTCTCTCTCTCCCTTTCCTTTTCTCTTTCTCTCCCTTCCTCCTCCCTCTATCTCTCTCCCTCTCTCCCTTTCTTTTTCTCTACCCCCCTCCCCTCCTCCTCTCTCTCCCTTTCCCCCCTCTCTTTCTTTCTCTCTCTCTCTTCCTCTCTTTCTCTTTTTCTCTCTCTTCTCTCTCATTCATACACACCCTCCACTACTGTAAAATAACCAATTTTTTTGCCCTTCGCTCCATCTTGTCAAGACCCTCTCCTCCCTCCCCCCCTTGCTTCTTCCCTCCCTCCCACCCATCCTTCTAAGCTCTTCGCTCAACAAATCCTGTCAGTTGCAAAAAACGGCGAAACCCTCTTTTCTGGCCCTCCAATCAAGGCGGGTTAGAAACACACTTCAAACCCCCCCCCCAAATAAAATAAAAATAAAAATAAGGCCCGCAGCCTTTTTTTTTTCCTCAGTTGAATCGGGCGCGCTGGGCCTCTTTCTACATTTTGAGCCATAGAAATAGAAGGAGCCCAGTTCAATGCCTTTCAATAAAGCAGAATATTTGTGGGTCCTTGATGCTCTCAGTGCTTGGGGGGGGGAGGTTTCTTGCAAGATGTTTCCTGACCCTTAGGGAAGAGCATCACTGGTCTCTGTTCCCCCCCCCCCCACATTCCCTTCCTGACTCAGAAAGAACGCAAGGAACTCCGATCCAGCCTTCCTTCTTTCCTTCCTCCCTTCCATTCTTCTCTCCTTTTTCCTTCCTTCCTTCCTCCCTCCTTCCTTCCATTCTTCTCTCCTTATTCCTTCCTTCTTTCCTTCTTCCTTCCTTCCATTCTTCTCTCCTTATTCCTTCCTTCCTTCTTCTTCCTTCCTTCCTTCCTTCTCTCCTTATTTCTTCCTTCCTTCCTTCCATTCGTCTCCCTTTATTCCTTCCTTCCTTCCTTCCTTCTCCCCTTATTTCTTCCTTCCTTCCTTCCATTCATCTCCCCTTATTCCTTCCTTCCTTCCTTCCTTCCTTCCTTCCTTCCATTTTTCTCTCTTTATTCCTTCCATTCTTCTCTCCTTATTCCTTCCTTCCTTCCTTCCATTTTTCTCTCCTTATTCCTTCCTTCCTTCCTTCTCCTTCCTTCCTTCCTTCCTTCCTTCCATTTTTCTCTCTTTATTCCTTCCATTCTTCTCTCCTTATTCCTTCCTTCCTTCCTTCCATTCTTCTCTCCTTATTCCTTCCTTCCTTCTTCTTCCTTCCTTCCTTCCTTCCTTCTCTCCTTATTTCTTCCTTCCTTCCTTCCTTCCTTCCTTCCTTCCTTCCTTCCTTCCTTCTTCTTCCTTCCTTCCTTCCATTCATCTCTCCTTCCTTCCTTCCTTCCTTCCTGCCTGCCTGCCTGCCTGCCTGCCTGCCTGCCCGGAGTTGCCAGCTTTCCCTCCGTGCTGTTGGACCGAGCCTTCCCTTCCCACCGGTTCTCCCAGCCGCGCCCGCTTCCCCTTTCCACGGCGGAGCCAAGCCAAACCAAGCCAGCAAGCAGGCAGACAAAGCCGTCTCTGCCAGAGACCCCCCCACCCCCCACATCCTCCCGACTCTCCCAACCCCCCCCTCTCCTCCCCCTCCCTCCAACCCCTCTCACCTGCCGGGGAAGCCCCTCAGGATCCGGGGCGCGAGCCATGCCGAGGGGGGGTCTCTCGGGGCGGGGCCGGGGGGTTGAGAGAGGCGGCGGGCGCCCCTTCCCAACGACGAAGCGAGGGGCTGCCTGGCTGGGGGGGGGGAGACTGGCGACCCCGCCCTGCGCAGCCCAGGAAGCGGAAAAGGCTGAGACCCCCCCTCCCCTCCCCTGCCCGCACCGGCATGTTCACCGGTATAGATCTACCCACCCCCCTCCCCAAAAGCCCCCCCCCCGGGGACCAGGTGGGTCCCTTGCTTTCCCGACTCCCCCCCCCGCGACCCCTCCCCGACGATGCACCTGCCGCGAGGCTGCCTCTATGCAGAAGGACCCCCCCCTGCAACCCTCTCCCGCAAGGGGCTTGCCCGGCGACCCCCTTTTCCCCCCATCCCCAAATATCACCTGGACCTCGCCCCCCCCCAATCCCACCTCATCCCCGGGACCCCGAAACTCAACGAGCCCCTTCCCTGGTTCTCTTAGCCCTTCCGCAAAGGGCTGGCGTGATTTGGGATGGTGGGTGGGTAGAGGGGCGAAGCGTTAGCTGAGACCCCCCAAACTCTTGGATCTTTTCGGACAGAGAAAAGTTTCGGGGGGCAGCCAAAAGCCCGAGAGGAGGCTGACATCTGCTCCGGCTTCCTTGCCAACAAGAACGGGACCCCAACCCCCTTTAATCTCTGCTTTCCCCCACCCCCCACCCCCCACCCCCTCAGGCTTTCTTCTGTCCAGAAGCAATGGAGGTGGGGAGATTCTCCTCCAGCACCAGCCCCCCCCATCTTCCCACTGCCTCCCTTACACTCCACCCTCGCTCTCACACACACATCGCCCCCCCACACACACCTCCCACCCCCGCCGTCTTGGCTGTTCTGGTTGTGGGGGAGGCCACTTTAATCTGAACTAACCCTATGTCCAACATAGACATTTATCTACCTAGATACAAGGGGGTCCTTGGTGCTCTCTGAGCTGGATGGCTGTCTTGAAGACGTTCCACGACCCAACTAGGGAACAGCATCAATGTAACTAAGGAGTGTTGTTTGCTGTCAGTTTATATTCTGTTGTCTTGCCTGTCTGTGGTGGTGGGGTGGTTTTACAGATTGTTTTGGTTGGGATGAATCTCTAAGACACACACACAAATACACACACCATCCACACACAGAAGCAAGTCACCAGAATATAAACTGGCAGTAAACATCACTTTGTACTAGCACTGATGCTGTTCCCTAGCTGGGTTATGAAACGTCTAGAGGAAAACAACCAACTTCAGAGAGCACCAAGGACCCCCCTCATGTCAACCCTGAGCTACAAATATTCTCCTTTATTGCTACCTAGATATGGATGCAATCATTTAATCAATCAATTAATTAATTTAGAAAAATGTATATTGCCATTTTACTCGCCGACAGCGACTCAAGGCGGTTGACGAGGATCTAAAAGCACCACATAAAAGAAAGAAAAATAATAAATAGAAAAATAATCAAATAATAACCTCCCATCACAGCGTTTCCCCCCCTCCTCGGTAAGTTAAGATTTGTGCCAAGCAGAGGAAAACGAGCCTGGATAGCTCAGCAGACTAATGCATTGTGCATTGTGATTAACATCCAGCTGCCTGCAATTACTTTAAGTTCGAATCTCCCCAGGCTCAAGGTGGACTCAGCCTTCCATCCTTTCTAAGGGAGGTCAATTGAGGACCCAGTTTGTGGGGGAAATAAGCTGACTTTGTATACATATACAAAAGTATGAAGGCTATTGCTTAACACATTGTAAGCCGCCCTGAGTCTCCGGAGAAGGATGGCATATAAATCAAATTTTAAAAGGGGGGGGGGGATGACGACAGCAAAAGCTCACATTCCCAAGACAATAAGTGTACTGGACACT
>CM075965.1:84010228-84055006 GCA_038048745.1 Coluber constrictor foxii | reverse complement strand
CTCCAGTGAGTCCTTCCTTCTCATCAGGTGGCCAAAGGATTTGAGTTTCCTCTTCAGGGTCTGGCCTTCTAAAGAGCAGCGAGAGTTGATCTCCTCTAGGACTGACCGGTTGGATGGCCTTGCAGTCCAAGGGACTCGCAGGAGTCTTCTCCAGCACCAGAGTTCAAAGGCCTCCATTCTTTGGCTCTCAGCCTTCCTTGTGGTCCAACTTTCACAGCTATCCATTGCAACTGGGAAAACCATCGCCTTGACTATACAACTTTTGTTGGCAGGGTGATGTCTCTGCTTTTTAGATTGCTGTCTAACTTTGCCATGGCTTTCCTCCCCAGGAGCAGGCATCTTTTAATTCCTTGGCCGCAGTCCCCATCTGCGGTGATCTTGGAGGTGATTACTACAGTTAGTAAGACCCAAATTACTTCTTGTCCTTCGAAATTTGGAACTGAGGCCCCAAATTTAGGAAGGGGCTTGACTGGGGGGTGGAGTGGGGCAGGGGTCCAAACCCAGATTCTCCATTTCCACCCAAAGGATGCATTTGCCCCCAATGGAAGAAACCAAGCCACACAACTCATGGATCACACATTTTTCTGTATGGAGGATAAAAATGGGAGGGAGCATGTCAGAAGAAATGAAGCCCCCTCCCCCTGGTGGGCATGGGATAAAGCCAAAAAAAAATTGGAGCATGATTCCTATTTTAATACAGAAAATTTTGAAAATGGAGATAAAGATGAAATTAGAATTTCTTCCTTTGGGGCCTCGTGGAAAAAGACTTGCAGAAAAAAATTGGCACTATATATGTTGACAATATTGTACGCAGAAAAATGGAAGGACACTGTTGCAGAAGTTGATGAGAGTTGGCCAAAAGGGCAAAATTGACCATTTTGACTGAAGAAAAGAACGTAAGTACTTTTGTTCCCACAGGGAAACCGCTTCTGAACTTCATGCTTGAGGTGGACAAGAATGAAATTTGGATTTTGGGTTTTACCGATAGATCTTTATAGAAATAACTTGTTCATATTATTATGAAAAAACCAAAAAGTTGTGATACGATGTTAATGCCTTATTTTACTGCCACAGAGAGAGTCGGAAGTCAATGTTCCTTTTTCTTTCTTTCTTTCTTTTTCTTCTTATCCTTCCTCATTTCTCTTCCCCCCCCCCCTTCCTCCCCACTTTTCTCCTATTTACTTTGATATTTTGTATCTTATCTTATAACTCAATAAAAGTGTTAAACCAGAAGGAGGAGGAGGAGGAAGGAGGAGGATGACGGGGAGGAGAAAGAAAGGAAGAAGATGATAGAGGGAGCAGGAGGAGGAAGGAGGAGGAGGGGGAAGAAAAAGAAAGGAAGAAGGAAGGAAGGAGGAGGAGGAAGAAGAAGAAGAAAGGGAGGAGGAAGAGGAAGAAGAAGAAAGGAAGAAGATAGAGGAAGAAGATGAAGGAGGAGGAGGAAGAAAGGAAGAAGATAGAGGAAGGAGGAGGAGGAGAAGGAGAAGAAAGGATGGAGGAGGGAAGAGGAGGAGGAAGAAGAAGAAAGGAAGAAGAGGATAGAGGAAGAAGAAGATGATGATGGAAGAAAAGGAGGAGAAAGGAAGGAAGAAGAAGATAGAGGAAGGAGGAGGAGGAAAAGGAGAATGAGAAAAAAGAGGAGGGAGGAGGAGGAGGAAGAAGAAGAAAGAAAGAAGAGGATAGAGGAAGAAGAAGAAGATGATGATAGAGGAAGAAGATGGAGGAGGAGGAGGAAGAAGAGGAAGGAGGAGGAGGAAGAAGAAGAAAGAAAGAAGAGGATAGAGGAAGAAGAAGATGATGATAGAGGAAGAAGAGGGAGGAGGAAGAAGAAAAGAAGAGGATAGAGGAAGAAGAAGAAGATGATGATGATAGAGGAAGAAGAGGAAGGAGGAGGAGGAAGAAGGAGGAAGAAGAAAGAAAAGAGGATAGAGAAGGAGGAAGAAGAAGATGATGATGATAGAGGAAGAAGAGGAAGGAAAAGGAGGAGAAGGAGAAAGAAGAAGAAATGAAGAAGATAGAGGAAGAAGGAGGAGGAAGAGGAAGAAGCCGATGAAGAAGAAGAAGAAGAGGAGGAGGAGAATTGGGACACTTTCTGCCCAACAACCGGCAAAAACCAGGACAGATTTGCCCATCCCTTCACCATCTGGCCAGAAGACCCCCAGGATTACCCTGTGTTTGAGACCGACACGGGAGATGGGGGAGGGGGGTGGAAAGGGAGGATGGAGTGGGGGGAAGGGAAGAGCTGGGGGAGGGGTCCGTGGAGAAGGCGACTCCCGGGTCTGCCCAAGGCCCTTCCTCGGGGGGGGGGACCCCACCCATCCAAAACCCCAGGCCCAGAGACCCTTCCCCCCAGCCCCTTCCCCTTCCCCAGGTCTCCCGAGACCCCCACCCACCCACCCCCCGGCCTTTACCTGGCGTCCCTCGGGGCCCCGCCGGAGCTCGGGGGCCATCGGGGTCCGGAGCTCGAGGCAGACGGGCCGCCCGTGGTTGGTCTCCCCGCCGGGGGAGCCGACTCCGGAGCCGCACCCTTCGCCTCCGTCGCTCTCGCCGGCTCGGTCGAGCAGCTCGGAGCGGCTGCCGCTGCGCGGGGTGCGGGCTCCCTTCTGGCCCACGCTGTAGGCCTCGAAGTCGATGGTCTTGTTCTCGAAGGCGCCCTCCACGGCCGCGAACATCCCGCCGTACTTCTGCCGGGGCGTCTGGGCCGCCGTGCCCGGCCGAGCCAGGTAGACCGGCAGGTCCTCGGCCTCGCCGGCCTCGCCGCTCCGACCGCCCTGCCGCCGCCGCCCGGCCATGCCTCGCCCGCCGCCCACCCGGCCGCTCCGGGGACGGGGACCATGCAAATGCGCCCGAGGGGGGGGGGGAGAGGGGGGAGAGGGAGGGAGGGAGGGAAGAGATGACGAGCGCAGCCGCGGCGGGGGCTGCTGGGGGGCTGGAAGGAGGGCTGGGGGCTGGGAGCCTGGCTGGGGGGTGGGGGTGGGCAGGGGGACTGGCTGGCTGGCTGGCTGGCCGGGGACTTAGGGTTGGGGGGGCTGACTGGCTGGGGGGCTGGGAGGTTGGGGGCTGGGAGATTGGGGAACTGGGGGGCTGGCTGGCAGCTGGGAGATTGGGGAGCTGGGCTGCTGGGAGGTTGGGGGGCTGGCTAGAGAACTGGGGGGCCGGCTGGCGGCTGGGAGATTGGGGAGCTGGCTGGAGGCTGGGAGATTGGGGAATTGGGGGGCTGGCTGACTGGGGGGCTGGGAGATTAGGGGGCTGGGAGGTTGGGGGCTGGGAGATTGGGGAATTGGGGGGCTGGCTGGCAGCTGGGAGATTGGGGAGCTGGGGGGCTGGGAGATTGGGGGGTTGGGAGGTTGGGGGGCTGGGAGCCTGGCTAGAGAACTGGGGGGCCGGCTGGCGGCTGGGAGATTGGGGAATTGGGGGGCTGGCTGATTGGGGGGCTGGAGGGCTGGGGGCCTGGCTAGAGAACTGGGGGGGCTGGCTGGCAGCTGGCGGCTGGGAGATTGGGGAGCTGGGGATGGCTGAAGGTTGGCTGATTGGGGGGCTGGGGAATTGGGGGGCTGGCTAGGGCCTGGGAGACTAGCGAGTTAGGGACTGGCTGGCTCCGGGGCGTTTCCAGCCGCCTCCTTCGGAGGACGGAGCCGCGCGAGTCAGAAACCAGCGAGGCCGAAAGCAGGAAAGCCTCTCCGGGCAGCCGTGAGCTGGGAAGTCCGGTTTTTGGCGCTGGGGAGGCGGCCTGTCTGTCTTCAGGAACCGGCGCCCGCCGGCTTGGGCGGCGGAGCGGAGACCGGCTCTTTCTCGGACCAAGCGGAACGCGCGAGTCCCGGCTCTGGAGCTCCGGGCGCGGCCGAGCGGCAGGCCCCTCCGGCTGAAACGCCCGCAGGGCAGCCCATCCGAGCCGGCGCCGCGAATTAAGGCTGGGGAAGGGTCGGGGGGCTTCGGAGGCCGGGAAAGATCAGGGCCGGAGGCAGCCCCCTCCCACCGCGCGCAGCCCCTCCCGCCCCCAACTTTAACTCGTGGAGTGGGGGGAGGGGGTTTCCAGATGCTGCTGGGAGGAGGGGTGGGCGAGGAAAGTGGCAGATGGGAGGGGCGGCCTGGGAAGACCAGCCCCCCCTCCCCGGTCAGACTCTCGCGGGGGACAATCGGAGGGGCTCAGGAGGTGGGCTCAGGAGGTGGGCAACCGCCCCTTGCCCAGCTCCGCTAAGCTTCTTGCCGTTAGAAAAAGCCGCGTGGCTTTTGGGGAGGGGGGCACCGAAGGGAGGCTCGGTCCCGGCAGCCGCTGGGCTGGGCTCCTCGCGGGGGGAGGCGGCCGTGGAGGGCCCGGGGTACCCTGGCTTGCTGTACCCCCGATCCGCGCTGGGATGCCCAAGGAGAGGCGTTTGCTGCTTCTGCGGTTGGCGCGTTGGCTTCCCGGCCGTGCTTTCTTCTCTTTGCAGCTGAAGGCGTGGAAAAAAGGACGCGTGGCTTCTATTGTTTCATCCGGCAGATCCCCAGGGCCCTTTGGTGCTGGGTTCAAATCCAGCCGAGCAAGGAGGAAGCGGCCCCGGCGCGGGGCAGCCCAGGACGAGACCGAAAACGGAGCCCGTCTGCCTAATGCGCCCTTCCCTGGACAAGGGAGCTGTCCTTCAGCACCACGGGCTCTCCGGTGGAGAACGCCGGAGCTCAGCTACGTTCGAGACCCTGCTTTGGTCACTTGGGGGGATAGGGCAGTGGGGAAATCCAATTTTTTTTAAAACTATCGGATCTGTGGGCGTGGCTTGGTGGGCGTGGTGCTGCTGGGTGGGCGTGGCAGGGAAAGGATATTGCAAAATCCCCATTCCCACCCCACTCTGGGGCCAGCCAGAGGTGGTATTTGCCGGTTTTCTGAACTGCTCAAAATTTCCTCTCCCGGTTCTCCAGAACTTGTCATGATTTCACCTCTGGAATAGGAGGAAGGGGGAGGGAGGGAGGGAGAGCCCCCTGTCCTGGCACGGACCACGTACGGGTAGTCCTCGACTTACAACAGTTCATTTAGTGACCGAAGTTGCGACGGCACTGAAAAAAAGGAATTTAGGATATGTGTTTCACAGTTACGACCTTTGTAGCATCCACACCCGCTCGTTGTGATCCAGATTCAGACGCTTGGCAACTGGTTTCACATTTATGACGGTTGCCGTGTCCCCAGGGGTCACTTAGGATCATTGAGGTCATGTGATTCCTCCGCTGTCAAACCTGAAGGCTGTATTTTATCCTTTGCCAATCTCCTAATCTGCATTTTATCCCCTGTCAATCTGCTAACCAATATGAACCTATGGCATACACAACGTATTTGTCAGTCATACATTATAAGTGTATTATACATTCATCAATTAAAGACAAATTTTAACTACTTCCTTTCCTTCCTTCCTTCCTTCCTTCCTTCCTTCCTTCCTTCCTTCCTTCCTTCCTTTTCCTTCCTTCCTTCCTTCTTTTTCTTTCTTTCTTTCTTTCTCTTTCTCTTTCTTTCTCTTTTTTTCTTTCTTTTCTGAGCACTCCGTGTAAAGGACTCCTCTAACCACGAAGAAAAATATACTGTTTATCTAAAAAATTTCCAATGATATTATCAACACAAACAATGGCCTGAATTTAAAACTGGCTAGATACTTTTCAATAGCCTCCTTCAAATCTCAACCTGTCCTATATATCTTAAGAAATATACTGTTCTCAGGTACTTGAATACTAAAGAAAGCATCTTTCTTGTTTCTTGAAGGAGCATGGCCTTGCAACAATGTTTACAGATAAAAGTATCAGCACACACAGCCAGAAGGCAATTTTTGGCACACGCTATTACTATAAGAAATTAAAAGACGCTTGCTCCTGGGGAGGAAAGCTATGGCAAATCTAGACAGCATTCTAAAAAGCAGAGACATCACCCTGCCAACAAAAGTGCGTATAGTCAAGGCGATGGTTTTCCCAGTTGCAATGAATGTCTGTGAAAGCTGGACCATAAGGAAGGCTGAGAAGGCCAAAGAATGGAGGCCTTTGAACTCTGGTGCTGGAGAAGACTCCTGCGAGTCCCTTGGACTGCAAGGCCATCCAACCGGTCAGTCCTAGAGGAGATCAATCCTGGCTGTTCTTTAGAAGGTCAAATCCTGAAGAGGAAACTCAAATCCTTTGGCCACCTAATGAGAAGGAAAGACTCACTGGAGAAGAGCCTAATGCTGGGAACAATGGAGGGCAAAAGAAGAAGGGGACAGCAGAGAACGAGGTGGCTGGATGGAGTGACGGAAGCAGTTGGCGTGATCTTAAATGGTCTCCGGGGGATGGTAGAGGACAGAAAGGCCTGGGGGAAGATTGTCCAGGGGGTCGTGATGGGTCGGACACGACTTCGCAACTAACAAGAAATTACTATTTCCCAAGATGACCGTTCTTCCCCGTATAGAATTCTTTGGTCCGTGAATTAAAATATTCAATCAAACAGAATTTGTGTGCCAAGATGGGTTATATCCGATAGATAATAGTTCTCTTTTAACACCAGAGTGTGTTAAAAATTCACCCAAGTCTGCCATAAGTTGATTCAGGGCTCCTACATTTCCTGAGTATATATCTTAACTTCCTTATCAAGAGTCAAATTACTCAAATTACTATATCAAGAGTGTTAATGGGCCTCAAAAAAATAACATTTAGAGTTTATTGGATTCCAGTACACTTATATAGAAAAAGGCAATCAAAGACAACGTTTTGTTGAAAATGTAGTAATGATAATGCTTGTTGAAGTATACAGTAGGTTTATAGTATCAGCAAATTGTCCCCCAACCATTTGGGTCCTCATTTTACCCACCTTGGAAGGGTGGAAGGGCTGAGTCAACCTTGAGCCGGTCAGGATCGAATTCCAGACTGTGGGCAGGGTTAAACTCTAATCCTGAATTCTAACCACTGTGCCACCATGGAAAGGAGGGAGGGAGGGAGGGAGGGACGAAGGAAGGAAGGAAGGAAGGAAGGAAGGAACAAAGGAAGGAAGGAAGGAAGGAAGGAAGGACTAGCAATAGCACTTAGACTTATATACCGCTTCACAGTGTTTTACAGCCCTCTCTAAGTGGCTTATAGTATCAGCATATTTCCCCTGCAACAATCTGGGTCCTCATTTTACCAACCTCAGAAAGATAGAAAGCTGAATCAACTTTGAGTCTGGTGAGATTCGAACTGCCAAATTGCAGGCAGCCGGCAGTCAGCAGAAATAGCCTGCAGTACTGCACTCTAACATTGCGCCACCACAATGTTGGCGGGTCGCTGCCGTACAGCTAATCATTAACTTATGTCCATCATTGAACTAACCTATTTTGATCATAAGTCATGACAGTCGTAACGCAGGATATCATGTAACCGGATCAATTTTGATAACATTTCTGCGTCAGTGGTTAAGCGAATGCCATGGTTGTAAACCAACAATCTCAGTTCTGGAGGGGATTTAGTTGTGAAAAGCAGACCAGGTGTCAGGCACGGCTGCCTGGATGCCACTTCTGCAGGCAAATCCATTTTAAAACCAGGATACCACACACAGAGTGATGATCAGAAAGCTAGGCCACTTAAGATCCATCTGAGTTTACTCTTCAGATAATTGTCCCAAAAGTGTTTTTTTTTTCAAGAAGCAACTGGAGTTCCTTGTTTTTTTTTTATTGAAGATGTTTCGCTTCTCATCCCAGAACCTTCTTCAGCTCTGACTGGATGGTGGGGAATGGGAGGATTTATATTCTTTGCAGATAGCTGGCCATTTGCATTCTTTTAGAGAGGGGAAACAAAACAACCACTTCACAAACGCATGGCGCAGCATAGGAGAACAAACCCATCAGGACAAGATTGAGCAGTCCACCTGTGTTTAAAAGGTGAAGACTGCTCTTTTGAAGACAGCCAAGGGGCCTGGTGGCTCAGCAGACTAAAGCATTATGATTAACACCAGCTGTCTGCAATTACTCTAAGTTCGAATCTCACCAGGCTCGAGGTTGACTCAGCCTTCCGTCCTTTCTAAGGTAGGTCAATTGAGGACCCAGTTTGTGGGGGCAATAAGCTGACTTTGTATAAATATACCAAAGTATGAAGGCTATTGCTTAACGCATTGTAAACCGCCCTGAGTCCCCGGAGAAGGGCGGCATATAAATCAAATTAAAAAAAAAAAAAGCAAAGTCCACACTTCGGACAGAGAGGACCTCTGGTTTGAAAGAAGGGTCAAAGAGGCCATCTATGTCAAAATTGAACACCCCTCTGTCAAAAGAGGGGGAGGGATATGACATCATCTATCTCCAGTCTACAACATGGTCCTTTCAACAGGTCCACAAAGGCTCCATAGCCATTTGCACTACTCAGGTGATGCTTTCAACACAGACAAATCTCCAAGTGGCCTCAATGACTCTCTGAAAAGGATGCAAATGACCAGCTGTCTGCAAGGAATATAAATCCTTCCATTCCCCACCATCCACTCAGAGCTGAAGAAGCTTCTGGGATGAAAATGTCCATCGACATGTTTAGATAATCCTTTAAATCCAGAGATCTAAGAGTTGGAATTCAAGCGCCTTCCATTTTCTTGATCCCTGTGCATTTTTGTTCTTCAGCTGGTTTTCTTCTCGTTCCAGTCTACAAATTGAAGTCAGGTAAAATAAATGCCACTCAATTTTTCAACAGGGTAAAAGAAGGAGATTTAGCGCGTAAAGACTCCAGCAAAATGAAAAACCTCAGGAAAGGGGACGGATAACGAAGGTCCAACAACAGGAATGACGTTATGTAAAAGTGATGAAATTATCGGATATGAAACCGAAGAGGAGCAATGCTGAGAGGAATATTTGAGAGACTTTAGTGGGAAAGATACAGTAGTGGCCAAAATTGTGGAAGCCTTTTGGGGAAAGTATATTTTCTAAAACTAGTTCATAACACCACTTTTTTTTTCTTTTTTGCAGTATATTCCATTGATATATATATATATAAAATTATATATCAATGGAAAGATAATTTAATCAAGAACGTCATGCCATAACTTTTAGGATGGATTTGCTATGAGAATAGCAGTTACAGTATAAAGAAGCAAAGGGAAACATGTAGAAAAAACGAGATATACAAAAATGATCACCCTAGAAAAAAGGGATACGCAAAAATTGATAGTCCGTGAATCCTTCGTTGGGTAAACTTTAGCATGAATGATGGCATTACAATGTCTTCCCATGGAGGGAACCAAGTCTTTGAGTTCTGCAGCTGTTCTCATGTGAAATCAAGATGGAATGATGGCTTCTATTAACTAGGTTTTATTGCTGGGTCGCTTCTGACTAATCAGTTTCTTTAGTCAGCTCCATAGATTTTCCATTGGGTTAATGCTAATGGGCTATTCCCAGGCCATTCCAGCAGTGGAATAGGATGATCTTGAAACTCCCCCCCCCCTCAAAAAAGTGGTGTTATTAGCCATCAAACCACAAAAATACACTTTTCTCAAAAGGTTTCCACAATTTTGGCCACTACTGTACTATGGTGCCAGACAGGTAGAAGACTTCAATTCCCGGCATAGATGGCTGGGGAAATTCTGGGAATTGAAGTCCACATGTCTTAAAGTTGCCAAGATTAGGCACCCCATTACTGAAAGTCAGATGAGCCAGCTCTTCATCTGTTGGAAAACAGAACAAAAAGATTGTTTTTTTTTAAAAGAAGAAGCAAATTTAAAGGAATCTGCAAAAGAAGGTTCTGGAAGGCCTAATGCTGTCCCCAACCAACCACAGACGATATTTCCAGAGAAAAAGGAAGTCCTAATAAAAGGAAGCAGAGGGTCTTTGCTTCAAGGAAAATAGCTATTTCTGTTGAATTAAATGCATATTCCAGAAGGAATATTCAATTGATTCTTTCCTCCCCCGTATTAGACTAAGCTAGGTCAATAGTTTTTAAATTTCCTGAGTTGTTGAACTCTCTATAAACATTTGTACATTTAAGACTGTGCTCCTAATTTTTTATTTTAAAATTTTTAGAATTGAAGTTTTCTATGGAATATTCTGAAGATCTGTAATATACTCAGGGATGAAAAGCTTTATCAGACCACCGCCACCTAGTGGTGGGCAAAGAGCATTACATTTACCCCTGCATTTTCTGTTTTAAATCAGGTTTTGTTTTTTAATTAGATTTATATGCCGCCCTTCTACGGAGACTCAGGGCTGCTTACAATGCATTAAGCAACACCCTTCATACTTTTGTATATTTTATACAAAGTCAGCTTATTGCCCCCACAAACTGGGTCCTCAATTGACCTACCTTAGAAAGGATGGAAGGCTGAGTCAACCTTGAGCCTGGGGAGATTCGAACTTACAGTAATTGCAGACAGCTGGTGTTAATCACAATGCTTTTAGTCTGCCGAGCTAACCAGGCTCTAACCAGTTGTATTTTTAACGTTAGTATTTTTAAATATTTTGTAAAATGGTGCACTATTTTGCAGGGAGGAAAATTCTGCCCCATGATATGAAGGCAGGAATGAAAACAAAGCAAGATAGATCCATTTGGAGATTTGGGAATAAAAGCAAATCACAACGATTTGTTGAGCACCTGCTTAGAAAAATGTTTCAGATACATGGATTAAGCATAAATCCATTTATTTATTCAGCTAGCAGAGGAATTAATCAAAAAGCTGGGCTGAGACAATTGTTATACTTAATTAACCTATAAGCATAATTCTGAAATGAATAAATAAAAATTAAAAGCCCCTAAAACTCTGGATATAATACAGGTAGGTCTTGATTTACAACAGTGACTATTCAATGCAGTGGCCTAGAGGTGGGGCTCTCGCCTCACAATCAGCAGGCTGTGAGTTCAATCCTAAGTAGAGGCAGATATTTCTCTCTCTGGGCACGATGAGAATATATCTGCTGGGGGGGAAAAAACTCTGTATTGGCAACAGGGAAGGGCATCCGGCCAGTAAACACTCAGCTCCATTCAGTTGCCCAGAATCCACCCCGCAAGGGATTATGGGGTTGTTAAAAGAGGATGATTTAGTGACCGTTCAAAGCACTGAAAAGAGTGACTTATGAGTGAGGTCGTAAGGGTGAAAGAGTGACTTTCACCCTTAGGACCTTTGCAGCATCCCCATTATCATGTGATCAAAATTGACTCCTACTTATGACCATCGCCGTTCCTTTCACAATCTTTTGACAAGTAAAATCAATGGAAAAGCCAGATTCACTTAATAACCGTGTCACTAACTTGTCCATTGGGGTAATTCACTTCACAATTGTGGTAAGAAAGTGGCAAAGCTGACTTAACCAATGTCTCACTTAACAAGAGAAATCTGGGGCTCAGTTGTGGCCGTACGTTGTCGTAAAATGGGGCAAAGCTGACTTAGCCAATGTCTTGCTTAACAACAGAAATCTGGGGCTCAGTTGTGGCCGTACGTTGTCGTAAAATGGGACAAAGATGACTTAACCAATGTCTCGCTTAACAACAGAAATCCGGGGCTCAGTTGTGGCCGTACGTTTCACGGATCTCTTCTAAGGTAGTCGCACTGACCTCGGTAAGATTTCTCCAGCAGTTGCTGGAATTTTGTCCATTTTATCCATGGTTGAGGAAGCTTCTAAGCCAAGAAAGTTCGTTTCAGATCCAAAATATATCTCCACAACATGCATCTGAAATAAGACCAAATTTGCTGGTTAGAAAGGTCAGAACGGATCGCTCTTCTTCCCACTACGAAGCCACTTCTGTTCAAAGCAAGAGGGAGGTGGAGTCACTCAGAATCGCCCACAACAAAGACACGGTCTCTGTATAAATTTTCAATAACGAAATTAGGACAGTTAGAACAATTAATCAGGGGAACGACTTTCCTCCGGAAGTTGTAAATGCTCCAACGTTGGAAGTCTTTGAGAAGAGGTTGGATAATCATTTGTCTGAAGTAGTGTAGGGTTTCCTCCCTAAGCACGGGGTTGGACTAGAAGACCTCCAAGGTCCCTTCCAACTCTGTTATTCTATTCTATTCTATTCTATTCTATTCTATTCTATTCTATTCTATTCTATTCTATTCTATTCTATTCTATTCTATTCTATTCTATTCTATTCTATTCTATTCTATTCTAATTCCAATTCAATTCCAATTCCAATTCCAATTCCAATTCCAATTCCAATTCCAATTCCAATTCTATTCTATTCTATTCTATTCTATTCTATTCTATTCTATTCTATTCTATTCTATTCTATTCTATTCTATTCTATTCCATTCCATTCCATTCCATTCCATTCCACTCCACTCCATTCCTTTGCTTTATTCCTATTCTATTCTTCTCTTCTCTTCTCTTCT
This sequence comes from Coluber constrictor foxii, assembly GCA_038048745.1. Taxonomy (NCBI): domain Eukaryota; kingdom Metazoa; phylum Chordata; class Lepidosauria; order Squamata; family Colubridae; genus Coluber; species Coluber constrictor. The sequence continues at coordinate 84,042,750 of CM075965.1, read as the reverse complement.
CTTCTCTTCTCTTCTCTTCTCTTCTCTTCTCTTCTCTTCTCTTTATCTATCTATCTATCTATCTATCTATCTATCATCTATCTATCTATTTCATTGGTCAGCCATTTTACCATAGGGTAACTCTGGCCAACTTATAGTCACAAAACTGTGTCTATACATTTACCATTAATATCTGTTCTATTCTATTCTATTCTATTCTATTCTATTCTATTCTATTCTATTCTATTCTATTCTATTCTATTCTATTCTATTCTATTCTATTCTATTCTATTCTATTCTATTCTATTCTATTCTATTCTAATTCCAATTCAATTCCAATTCCAATTCCAATTCCAATTCCAATTCCAATTCTAATTCTAATTCTATTCCATTTATTTCTATTCCATTCCATTCCATTCCATTCTTATTGCTATTCTATCCTATCCTATGCTATCCTATCCTATCCGATCCTATCCCATTCTTCTCTTATCTTCTTATCCTCCTTCATTATCCTATTTCTATTCCATTATTCCATTCCATTCCATTCCATTCTTCCTATCCTATCGTTCTATTCTATTCTATTCTATTCTATTCTATTCTATTCTATTCTATTCTATTCTATTCTATTCTATTCTATTCTATTCTATTCTATTCTATTCTATTCCATTCCATTCCATTCCATTCCATTCCATTCCATTCCATTCCATTCCATTCCATTCCATTCCATTCCATTCCATTAATTCTATTCTATTCCTCCTCCTTCTTATTCTATTCTATTCTATTCTGAGTCCATAGTAGATAGATAATATTTGAAAGCACCCAAAAAGGACAACTCCCTGATACCCTGGACTATAAGACAGAGGAAAGCATTCAGCACAATCAAACTTTCAAGATTCTGTTATGATTGAGAAATGGATTATGTATATCAAATTGTTTTCAACTCCTAGCTACCATATATACATTTGGTATATATATATTATTCCAAAGATACAAGTACAGATTAGGCGAAAACTGCCTTAACAACAGTAACTGTCAGAGGGACCTTGGAGTCCTAATGGACAATTACCATATTTTCCGGCGTATAAGACGATTGGGTGTATAAGACGACCCTCCTCAGAGCCATTTAAGGCTCGCCAGAGCCTTTCGGGCTGGTCTGCCTGGTTACAGGAGAATGAGACCCGGCGTATAAGATGACCCCCGACTTTTGAGAAGATTTTTGTGTGTTAGAAAGTAGTCTCATACGCAGGAAAATACAGTACTTAAGCATGAGCCGGCCACGTGCGACAGCTGCCAAAAAAAGCCAATATAATCCTTGGTTGTATAAACAGAGGCATCGAATCAAAATCACGTGAAGAGTTACGACCACTTTATAAAGCCACTTTATAAAGGCCACACCTGGAATACTGCATCCAGTTTTGGTCACCACGCTACAGAAAAGATGTTGAGATGTTGGAAAAAGTTCGGAGAAGAGCAATTAAGAGGATCCAAGGCCTGGAGACTAAAACGTATGAAGAACGGCTGCAGGCTTTGAGTTTGGCTAGTCTAGAGAAAAGAAGGACTAGGGGGGACACGATAGGAGCCTCAGATAGCTCAACAGGCTAAGTAGCCTGTTATTAACATTAACAGCTGTCTGCAATTATTGCAAGTTCGAGGCTCAAGGTTGACTCAGCCTTCCATCCTTTCTAAGGTAGGTCAATTGAGGACCCAGTTTGTGGGGGCAATAAGCTGACTTTGTATAAATATACAAAAGGATGAAGGCTATTGCTTAATGCATTGTAAGCCGCCCTGAGTCTCCGGAGAAGGGCGGCATATAAATCAAATTAAAAACAGAAAGAGAGAAAGAAAAAAAGAGGAAGAAAGGAAGGAAGGAAGGAAGGAAGGAAGGAAGGAAGGAAGGAAGGAAGGAAGGAAGGAAGGAAGGAAGGAAAGAAAGAAAGAAAGAAAGAAAGAAAGAAAGAAAGAAAGAAAGAAAGAAAGAAAGAAAGAATGAAAGAACATTCAGCTGCCTGCAATTACTGTATGTTCGAATCCCACCAGGCTCAAGGTTGACTCAGCCTTCCATCCTTTCTAAGGTAGGTAAATTGAGCACCCAGTTTGTGGGGGCAATAAGCTGACTTTGTATAAAAAATATACAAAAGTATGAAGGCTATTGCTTAACGCAGTGTAAGCCGCCCTGAGTCTCCGGAGAAGGGCGGCATATAAATTTAATTAAAAAACAATAATAACAACAATATTCCAGTATTGGAGAGGCTGCCACAAAGAGGACAGAGAGGGATCAATTTACTTTGCAATTCATCAGAAGGCAGGACAAGAAACAATGGATGGAAACTAATCAAGGAGAGAAGCAACCTGGAATGAAGGAAAAACTTCCCGACAATCAGACCAATAAACCAATGGAACCCCTTGCCACTAGAAATTGTGAGTGCTTCATCACTGGAGATTTTTAAGAAGAGACTGGACTGTCATTTATCTGAAACGCTTGAGAAGGGGGCTGAAGACCTCCCCAAGGTCTCTTGCTGCTCTAATTTGATCGATTGATTTTCTCCATGGTAATCTGTCCCTGTTTCTTTAAGTCTTCCGCTTGTTGAATTCACTGTCACTGCAACTGAGTCTATCCATCTTCCCGCGTGACGTTTCTTCGTTCTGTCCAAATTCTGTCTTTGTACCTTCAGATATTCTCCCCACCCCCCACCCCGCATGGCAGTAAGGATATCCTGAAAGGTTTAATCTGGCCACTTCATTTTTTATTTTTTTCATTAAAAAGAAGAGACAGACTATTCTAGTATATGGAATAAATGGTATAATTGGCGTAAGACTAACAATTTATTTTTTAAAAAATTTGATTTATCTCAAAGGATATAACTGAGGAAAAAAACTGAGGAAAATATTAAGTGGTGTTAATTGGAAGTTAAGATTTGTTAGTGATTTGTATTAATTTGTGACCGGATCAATGCTTCGCTTTGGGAAAGATGTGTTTTATGTTTGCGTTTTAAAAAAATTTAAAAAACAACTTTTTTCAAAAAAAATTAAAATAAAAATGCCTATCCTAGGAGTTGTTATTCCACTTGCCTAATGCAAAAACGCTCAGAATCACTCACTGCTTCTCATTACTGTGCTTCCCCAAAAATAAGACTAGGTCTTATATTCATTTTTGCTCCAAAAGGGTTTATTTTCTGGTTAGATCTTATTTTGGAGAAAATACGGTACTAAATGCATCCATCTGGCTGACAATTTTCACTGCTCCTTATTTTGGGGGGTAGGGCTTCTATTACGAGCATCCTGAAAAAAATCATGCTAGGGTTCATTTTAAGGTTAGGTAGGTCTTATTTTCAGGGAAACGGGGTAATAAATAAGCCAAAGAGAGACCAAGAAGGGCAAATCTTGCATTAAAAGAATTAAGCAGGAATTAAGAGCTGCTTACCTTCGTGCTTGTAAGTCATTTCTTGGCATCCAGAAAAATAAAGGCACACCAAGGCGCAGAGCGAGACGAAGAAAGAGAAGTACAAAGTGAGAAACAGGAACTCCATATCGAAGGAGCAGCTGTTGATCCCGCCCGGTTTATAATCACGATAATTTCTTTCCTAAACGACAAAGCCCCACGAGATCATCGGATGCAACCCAATTCCAGAGTTAGCAGTTAAGAGGCACGTTGCTGGGGGTTTGTTATTCCCGTTTAAACTGAACCTCGTTGAGGTTTAACGTTCCGCAAACTTCTTAAGGTGAAGAATGTAAAAACCGTGTAAGGTACTTCTTCTTACGATGAAGTGGTGGGAGCTTCATCCTTGGAAGCTTTCAAGAAGAGACTGGACAGTAATGGTGTAGCTGAGGGGTTGGACTAGATGATCTACCGGGTCCCTTTCCACTCTGTTATTCTGTCCCGTTGTCACTCAATGCTTCTTCTCCTTCGTGCTTCTGCGCTAAAGAAGAAAACAAATCTTTGGAGCGTCCCATGAGAACGAACAAGCTGCCTAATGAAAGATAACATAGCAACAGTTACTTAGCAATCATAGCTTCTTGTAGTCTCTCCTCTGGCACAGATCTGTTGTGACCCACCGGCGGCCAGTGGAGCTGGCAGGCAAGTCGGACAGTGAGGAGATTGGGGAGGAACTTGGGCCAGTCCTGGGGGCTGAGGAAAGCTCGGACGAGGGCTCTGCCGTCGGAGGCAAAGAGGGAGCTAGGCAGCAGTGAGGCAAGCAACAGCTGGAGCCCGTTCCCAGTGTGCGCATGCGCAGAGTAACAGAAGACAAAAACAACTCAGAAAGCAGGGTCGACTCAGGAGTAAAGCCACACCTTGGAGGTGATTGGCCCCTCCCATAGGAAACAAAAGAGGAGCGAACAGGGAGTGGGCTTTTGCAAGAAACAATTAGTTTGTTCGCTCCGTGACTCTGAGAGACTCTGTGCCAAGTTTTGCCTTGCACTGCATTTGGAAATGAGTTACCTGGCAGCCTTCCAAGCGAGATAAGGTCTGTGTTGATAAATATTCCTTTGAAAAACTGTTCGGACAGGCCTTGCTGACTGTGTATGAAAGGAATCATACACAGTCAGCATCGGGACCAAGACTCTGCTTCCGGCTTTTTAAGGGAGCTGTTGTGGTCCGCCAGCAGCCTGTGGAGCTGGCAGCGGAGTGGGACAGTGAGGAGGCTGGGGAGGACAATGGGCCAGTCCTGGAGTAAGGGGAAGGCCCGGATGAGGGCTCTGCACCAGAGCAGAGAGGGGGCCAGAGCCATGTGGAAGCGATGCATGGACTCCGAAGCCTCCAGAGGCGGATAGCAGAGAGGCAGAGGAACAGGAGGAGCCTGTTCCTAGTCTCTGCTTGCGCAGAGCTGCCAGAAGACAAGAGCAGCTAAAGCAAAAAGGACGACTTGGGAGTAAGGCCAGGAGATGATTGGCCCCTCCCAGAAGGCTTAAAAGAGCAGCAAGGGCTCTTGGGCTCTTTGTAGGAAAACAAGGTTGCTACATTTGTTTCTTGTCAGCCTCTCTTGCTTCTGAACCTTTGCCAAGAAAAGCCTTTGGGGCAAAGAGGGGCAAAGACCATTTTTCCTAGTCTTGGAGAATTCACCGCCCTCTAAAACTAAATAACTAAATAACTAAATAACTAAATAACTAAATAACTAAATAACTAAATAACTAACTAACTAACTAACTAACTAACTAACTAAATAAATAAATAAATAAATAAATAAATAAATAAATAAATAAATAAATAAATAATAGTAGCTAAATAACTAAATAAAATAAATAAATAGCTAAATAAATAACTAAGTAAATAAGTAAGTAAATAAGTAACTAAATAGCTAAATAATTAAATAAGTCAATTTATTTATTTTGTCAAGCATACATAAGATAACAGGTAAAAATATAAACATAATTTGAATACATGAAAAGAGTAAGAAAAAAAGGAATATTAGGACAGGGACGGTAGGCACGCTGGTGCACTTATGCATGCCCGCTTTCAATCAATCAATCAATCAATCAATCAATGTTCCAGGAAAGCATGAGAAGATGAGATGTTTCCCAGTGTCAGAGAATTCACTGCTCTCGCAAAAATAACTAACTAACTAACTAACTAACTAACTAACTAACCAACTCAGTAAATCAGTCAATCAGTCAGTCAATCAGTCAATCAGTCAGTCAGTCAATCAGTCAGTCAATTAGTCAGTCAGTCAATCAGTCAATCAGTCAATCAATCAATCAATCAATCAATGTTCCAGGAAAGCATGAGAAGATGAGATTTTTCCCAGTGTCGGAGAATTCACTGCTCCGCAAAAATAACTAACTAATTCAGTCAATCAGTCAGTCAATCAGTCAGTCAGTCAATCAGTCAATCAATCAATCAATTAATCAATGTTCCGGGAAAGCATGAGAAGATGAGATTTTTCCCAGTGTCAGAGAATTCATCCCTCCACAAAAATAACTATAACTAACTAACTAGCTAACTAACTAACTAACTAACTAACTCAGTCAGTCAATCAGTCAGTCAGTCAGTCAATCAATCAATGTCCCAGGGAAGCCTGAGAAGGTGAAGGAAGGCTCCATCCTCCCCCCCACCCACTCAGCCCTCCCTAGCCCGGCTCGGAGGCTCCGCCGCCTGCCCTCCTTCCGTCCCGCCCGGCGAGGGCCGTCCCAGCCGGGGAAGGCAGAGCTACCCAGCGGCGGCTCCTCCTCCCCGGCTGGGATCCCGCTCGTCTCCTTCCCGTCCGCGCAGGGGCAGCCGAGGAGGGCCAGGACCGCGGCCGCCCTGCAGCCGGGAAGCAAGCATAGCAAGCAGGCAGGGTGGGTCGGTGGGCTGGCGGGCGGGCGGGGGTCTCTCTCTCTCTCTCTCCGCCTCCCCCCACCGGCTCCTCTTCCCCGCCGAGCTCGGCCACGCGCTTGCGGGTTCCCGAGTCTTTAGCTGCCTTGCTGTCCGGGAACGGTGGACGGCGGGGTTTGGGGAGGGGTCGCGAGAGAGACCCCCTCGCTGGGCTTTGGGGAAGTTCCAAGCGGGGTTAAGGGGGGGCTGGGGGCTGGCCGGGTGGGGTGGGGGTCTCTACAGGGTTGGGTTGGGCGTATTGGAGGGCGGGGGTCGCGAGAGACCCCCCCACTGCGGGGCTTTGGGTTCCCCCCTTGCCTTGCGGGAGGAAAAACTCCAAGCCGAGTTAAGGGGGGTTTGGGCTGGCCGGGGGGGGGGAATGCGAAGCTGCAGGTACTTTAATTCCCCCCCTCCCTAGAAAGGCAGAGAAAGCCCCCTCCCCATCATCCCCGCCCCTCCCTTCCATCTCTTCCATGCATTGCTCAGCTGGCATCTGGCCAAAGGTTGCAGACCCCTTTGCAACCAAGGGGGGGAGGGGAAGGGGGGAAAAGCAACGACCCCCCCCCCAGAAGCGATTCCCACGTTTGCAAAATCAGTGGGGGGACACGAGACTCTTCCCCCTGTGATGGATGCAGGGCTGAATATTGGGGGGGTGGGGGGTGGAGAGAAACAAGGTGTTTTTTTAAAAAAAAGATGATGATGAGTGGACATCTTGAGCCCATCCCTCCAGCCGGCCTTGACTGGACCCGCCAGCTGCAGATGCCTCTGCGGAGGGAGGGAGGGAGGGAGGATGGCGCCCAGCTCCACTTAGGGAGAAGGAGGGGGTGGGGGGGCGGAGGGGGGGGGCTTTGCAGGGCTGGATAAACAGCCGGTCCCAGCACACCCTTAAAAGGGCCAGAGAGAGAGAGAGTTATGCACTCAAAGTAAACCTCCTGGAGATATTTGGCCGAGCCTGGGATATTCTGGATCCCAGTTGGGATTTCCTGGCACCCACTGACACTAGAAAAATCTCTAAACAGGAAGAGAGAAGATGTATAAAAGAGGGAGGGAGAGAAAGAGGGGAGGAGGAAGGAAAGGAGGAAGAGAGGGAGGGAGGAAGATGATGGAGGGTGGGAGAGAGAGGAAGGAGAAGGAGGGAGGGTAGGGAGGGAGGAAAAGAGAGAGGAAGGAAGGAAAGAAAGAAGGAAGGAGGGTGGGAGAGAGGAAGGAGAGGAGGGACAGAGAGGAAGGAGAGGAGGGAGGGTAGAGAGGAAGGGAGGAAAGGAGAGAGGAAGGAAAGAAAGAAGGAAGGAGGAGGGAGGGAAGGGAAGGTAAGGAGGGGAGGGAGAGGGAGGGAAAGAGAGTAGAGAGGGAGGGAGGAAAGGAGAGAGGAAGGAAAGAAGGAAGGAGGGAGGGAAGGGAAGGGAAGGGAAGGAGGGAAGGGAGAGGGGAAGGAAGAGGGAGGGAGGGTAGAGAGGGAGGAAAGGAGGAAAGGAGAGAGGAAGGAAGGAAATGAGAGAGGGACGAAAGAGGGAGGGACGAAAGGAGAGAGAGGAAGGGAGGAAAGGGAAGGGGGAAGGGAAGGAAGGAAGAGGGAGAGAGGGACAGGAAGGAGAAGGAGGGAAAGTAGAGAAGGAGGTAGGAAAGGAGAGAGGAAGGAAGGAAATAAAGAGGGAGGGAGGGAGAAAAAAGGAGAAAAGGGGAGGGAAGAAAGAGAGGGGAGGAAAGGAGGGAGAAGGAAGGAAGGAAAGGGAAGGAGAGGGAGGAAGGAAAGAAAGGATGGAAGGAGAGTGGGAAGGAAGGAAGGAAGGAAGGAAGGAAGGAAGGAAGGAAGGAAGGAAGGAAGGAAGGAAGGAAGGAAGGAAGGAAGGAAGGAAGGAAGGAAGGAAAAAAAATATTTCTAGGCCTGTTTGTTGAAGGGATCTCCTGCAGCCAGGCCTCGTGTAAATTACCCTGTGGTGCCTTCTCCCCCACTCTCTGGCTGGGCTCTTCCGCCACTTTCAGACCCTGGACCTGAGCCCTTTTCAGACCCTCCCCTTGCTGGGAAGGTCAGGGATGAAAAGATAGCAGAAGCTGAAGTCCAACACCAGAAAAATCGACACACCCATCCCAGGAATTTTTTCTTTTAAAAAAAACACCTAACAACTTTTAGTGATGCTTGCTCCCCTTCCCTTCGTTTATTTCCCCAATTACTAACCTAAATATTTCTACATTTCATGATCCTTCCACTTCTTATTATTTTATCTTGGTTACTGTTACAACTAAGGTTATATTTCAGCCGAGCAGTTTTAAAAACGTGGCTTGATGCCTAGCCAACCACTTAAGGTTGGGTTTGAAGGATGCTCGTTTTGGATGGCTCTGCTATTGGCTGCAGAATTGGGCTAAAGCTTGGCATCCCAACCTTAGGACATAATGTGGTTTCTTAAGAGCAGCTCAGATGCTATTTTTTGGGGTGGGGGGGATCCCCCAAGGAAGAGCCCCTTGCACCTTGCTTGAAAAGAGCTCCGTTTCGATCTGCATTGTAACCCCTCCTTTAATTTAACCAAACTTCCAAGGTCGTTCCATAATCCTGTCCTTTTGGAGATGGTTTGAAGTGACAGAAGTGGAGATCATTAAACACTTTTAGATCAGTTACATATCGCTGGTCAAATATTTAAACGATTGACCTCGTTGCAAAAGAAATGTAGATTGCCGGACACGTTGTGAAATGGGAGTATATTACATTTCTAAATTTCACAAGTTGGTTTAGACCAGGGGTCGGCAACTTTAAACACTCAAAAGAGCCATTTGGACCCGTTTCCCACACAAAAGAAAACACCGGGAGCCACAAAACCCTTCCCGTGCCTGACTATTTCTTGAGGGGCCACAAAACTAGCCTATGTAGTTGAATTAAACGTTCTGTTTTCTTCTGGAACTTTTCTTTTCCTGGATTTATCCGTGGGGTTGAAAAGCTCAATAAATCATGTGGCGCACATTGGCAGTTGTGCCGCATATTTTGAGTGACGGAGAGCCACAGCAGAGGGGTGAAAGAGCCACATGCAGCTCCAGAGCTGCAGATTGCTGACTTCTCTAGAGAGGCAGTAGCATCAAAACTCCCTAATTATTGTCTATATTGGAATTTCTGTCCTGGAATTAACATGCCAAGTTGTTTCAAGGACAACTAACGACTGGATTTTCTCCCTTTAAGGGTGTTGGTTGTATCTTAGGATCATAAACCAAGTCTACTTTTTGGGGTGTGTTTAAGTTGCCTCGCTACTCCATGCCATCGAAGGAAAATATTTTGCTTAAAGGACTTCACTCCTTGGAAAAGAAGTCTTTTAAGCAAAATACACTCCTTCTTTTCCAAGGAGTGTATCACCCAAGGAGAACTGTCACAAGGTGCTAAGCCCCTGCCGAAAGGCTGACACCCCGGGCTGAGCAGATTGACACCCAGGGCCAGCTGTCTCTTTTGCCCTCTTGGTGACGCAGTGGATTCGAGAGCTCTCCTGTCCTTGCGGTGGGGAGATCGCCGGGCTGTGGGTAAAGCTGGAAAATCTCTCTCTCTTTCCCTCCACCCGTCTCTCTCCTTCTCTCTCTCTCTTCTGGCTTTTCTAGAAATTGCGATGGATGCCCCCAATTTTGAAGAACTGCTGGCCAGAGCAAAAGCTGGAGAGCCGAAGTCGCAAACAGAGGTTATTGTGCATGCTTTCTTACTGTCCTTACCTTTTATTTTTCGTTAAACGTTTTAAGGAAATAATATAGACGAGGAGGCTCCGAAAAAGAATACAAAATAAAAAGTATGTAAACAAGGGGCTCTAGAGAAGGCTGCGGGGAGTACAGTTTTCCTAGATATTACAAGTACTTCTCCACAATTCTCCACTTACCACCACAGTTGAGCCCCAAACGTCTGTCGTTCAGTGAGACATTTGTTAAGTGAGTCTTCCCCTCTGTTATGACCTTTCTCGCCTGGGTAGCTAAGAGAATTGACACCGATGTTAAATTAGTAACACGGTTGTTAAGTGAATCTGGCCTCCCCTATTGATTTTGAAGGTCGCAAAAAGGGGATCATGTGACTTTGGGACGCTGGCAACGGTCGTAAGTATGAACCAGTTGCCGAGCGTCTGAATTTCGATCACATAAGTGTGGAAAACGGTCCTAAGTCACTTTTTTCAGTGCCGTTCTAACTTTAAAATGAACTGTTGTAAATCGAGGACTAGCTGTACAAGAGTGAAATAATAACTGTTACTATTTTATATATTATATATAAAACTCCGCATTGGCAACAGGAAGGGCATCCGGCCAGTAAACGCTCCGCTCCATTCAGTTGCCCAGACTCCACCCTGCAAGGGATTACGAGGTCTTTAAAAGAAGATTATTATATTATATTATTATATTATATTATATTATATTATATTATATTATATTATATTATATTATATTATATTATATTATATTATATTATATTATATTATATTATATTATATTATATTATATTATATTATATTATATTATATTATATTATATTATATTATATTATATTATATTATATTATTATATTATATTAATACTTATTATACAAGAGTTCTAGAAGGCCATGGAGATGACAGTCTTCCTAGATATTACAGGTAGCCCTCAGTTTATGACCACAATTGAGCCCAAAACGTCTGTCACTAAGCGAGACATTTGTTAAGTGAGTTTTGCTCTTATTTTATGACCTTTCTTACCCTGGTTGTTAAATGAATCACTGCAGTCGTTCAGTGAGGAACGCATTTTTCCAATCGAAACGTGGGTTAAACCTTCCGTTTTTCACAGGTGGGGAAGTACTACCTGAAGCTGGCCGAAGAGCAAGACGAGGAGCTGAACAGCTGCAGCGCTGTGGAGTGGTTGATCCTGGCGGCCAAACAGGGGCAGAAGGAAGCCCTCCAGACCCTGCGATCCTGTTTGGCCGAAGGAAAAGGTAGGATCCTGCGCTCTCACGCACACGGGCGGTCCTTGGCTTACAACAGTTCGCTCCGCAACCGTTCGAAGTTGAAAACGGGGACTCGCGGCCTTTTTCAACGTTTGCCGCTTCCGCGTGATCGTCCGGCCAAAATTCAAACTCTCGACCACTGGTTCCTATTGATTACCGCTGCGGCATCCTGTGGTCAGAGGGATCACCTCTTAGTGATCTTCTGACGAGCAACGTCTACGGGCGAGCCACCTGCGCTTCACAGCCATGGTACTAATTTAGCAACCGCAGCGTTTCACTTAATAACTGCGACGGGAAATGTTATAAAATGGGGCAAAATTTACCTAACAACTGTCTCACTTTTGGGCTCAGTTGTGGTTGTTAATCCAGGATATCAATTGATATAATTAACAATTCCAGTTAATAATTCTTGTCTGTCTGTCTATCTATCTAATTATCTCTATGGTATCTATCTATCTGTCTATATCTATTGTCTGTCTGTCTAATTATCTACCTCTATGGTATCTTTCTTTCTTTCTTTCTTTCTTTCTTTCTTTCTATCTATCTATCTATCTATCTATCTATCTATCTATCTATCTATCTATCTATCTATCTCTATATATAACTATAGTCTTGTCTATCTAATTATCTCTATGGTATTTATGCTATTTTATCTATCTCTATATCACTATATCTATAATCTGTCTATCTGTCTATCTAATTATCTATCGCTATGGTATCTATCTATCTATCTACATCTCTATATCTATCTATCTATCTATCTATCTATCTATCTAATTATCTATCTATCTATCTAATTATCTATCTATCTATATCTATCTAATTATCTATCTATGGTATCTGAATGGGACGCAGTTGCGAAGATGCTGAACTTGTCGATCGAAAGATCGGCAGTTCCGCGGTTCGAATCCCTACTGCCGCGTAACAGGGTGAGCTCCCGTTCCTTGTCCCAGCTTCTGCCAACCTAGCAGTTCGAAAGCAGGTAAAAAATGCAAGTAGAAAAATAGGGACCACCTTTGGTGGGAAGGGAACAGCATTCCGTGCGCCTTTGGCGTTGAGTCATACTGGTCACAGGACCACAGAGATGTCTTCGGACAGCGCTGGCTCTTTGGCTTTGAAACGGAGATGAGCACTGCCCCCTAGAGTTGGGAACGACTAGCACATATGTGCAAGGGGAACCTTTACCTTTATGGTATCTGTCTGTCTGTCTATCTATCACCTATGTATCTATGTATCTATCTCTTTATCTATGTTTGTCTGTCTGTCTGTCTATCTATCTATCTATCTATCTATCTATCTATCTAGATTTCTCCCTCTCTCCATCCATCCATCCATCCATCTAATTTTGAGGCCAGCCATCTCCCTCATCGAGGGACTTTGTGCAGTCTATCAATAAAATATCAAAACATATCAAAACTCTACCAACAAAAACATCAAAACTCAACAGATAATTGTACATTTTTTAAAAATTCTTTTTTTCATCTGTCCCTAGCAGTAGTAGTATCTGATCTAATTCCGTTGGTTCTTTATAAAAGCCATATATCCTTGCGTCTTTCTCATACCTTGATCACAACTGCTTTTAGTCTCTTCATGTGGCTTTCCGTCAGAGACCAACTTCCCATTCTGTGGAGCAGGATACAAAACCTCCGTAGAGTGGTGAGTTTTGCAACTGGGGGAAGTCAGATCTAACCTTGGCCATTTTCTCTTCTCTTCTCCTTGAGGCATCACTTCAGAAAACGTGGAAGAGGTGAAGAGGTTATCATCCGAGACGAATTTGGAAAGAGCCGTGAGAAAAGCTGCTTTGGTCATCTACTGGAAATTAAATCCGAAGAAGAAAAAGGAACTGGCTGTTTCAGAACTATTAGAAAATGTTGGCGAAGTGGACAGCGAAGGTCTGTATCGTTTATTTGCCCTTTAAATCTGTGTGCTTAACCAGAGTGGCTTGGGATAGCCGAGATGGGTGGTTTATAAGTTTAATAAAAAACTTATAAGTATTCCTCGACTTACAACAGTTTATAGGGACCCTTCAAAGATTTGAGTGGACAAAACTCATTTAACAAACATCTCACTGAACCAGAGAAAGGTTGGGCTCGGTTGTGGTCATACTTCGAGGACTACCGGTACTTCCGTTTCAGGGTAGAAGGCTGATCTTCCTCCCCTTTCTAGACACGCTTCCGAATGGCCGAGGATGTGCAGAAGCGCTTCACAAAAAAAGTGTGTAGAAGTCACAATCCTAGCTTCATTTATATCAAGGTGGTTTCCATCCTTCCTGAAGATTTCCTCCTGGTGCTGTAGTATTTCTTGGCAGCAGAAGTCCTCAGGCCAACTCTCCATCTACAGTCATTTTCAGCTAATTGCACACTCTCGTGGGTTTCTGAACAGAGTTGTCTAACCTTATCTACAGCGTAGTTATTCTGCTCTGCCGCCTGACCCCCATTGCCTGTGGGCCAGCCTGGAGAGAGATTGCTATCTTGTTTGAATGAGTTCAGGAGTTCATGTTGGCCCAGGTCAGCCTGGCCAGATCTCAATCTCAGCATCTTGAACATGTCAACATGTCCAGTTGACGAATCCAGAAAAAGAAACTCCTTTACCAACTTTACTGAATAAATTGGCACAGAAGCAGCAAAACCAGCTCTGGACTTCCCGCGCGAAAGCACGCATAGTTCATTCCAATCCCTTTCCCCACGGGCCACTCACACTCCATTACATCCACCAATCCCTTTTGTTATGGGAACCAGCCTGCCACTCTGGAACATCTGCCCCGGGTGTCCTTGAAAGGGGGAGCCATATCTCATAGGAACCACAATGCTTGGATGCCATCCCTGCCCCCTTGCAGCCCAATCCACCAGCACCCTTATTCTTCATCAAGCTGCGAGCAAAGCAGAATATAGGTGAAACTTTGAGTCAATCTTGACAGGTGAGCTTCAACTCCATTCATGCTGGCTGAGGAATTCTGGGGAGTGTGGGGAGGGTTAAAGCCCACCCATCTGAAAAGTGGCTGAGACTGGATGTCTGTGGAGATTCTCAATCCTCCTGGTCTTGGTTGTCTCCAAGGTGTTTTTTCCAGGGTTGAAATCTACTTATCTACCCAACCGGTTCGGAAGTGCACGCACGTCACGTTGCACTTGAAACCCTTCTGCGCATGTGCAGAGGGTAAAAAACAGGTTACTACCTGGTTAAAACCAGGAAGTAATGTCAACCGGGTGGGTGGGTGGAGCCTTGCTCCGCCATCGCTACCGATTCTCCGAACCACCAGCCGCCATCGCTACCAATTCAGCCGAACCGGTTCGAACCAGGATAATTTCACCCCTGGCTTTTTTCCCCAAAAGACTTTTTTTTTTAATTTTATTTTTCTTTGGAAATGTTTCGCTCGGTGGTGGTTTAACAACTGGTTCATTGAAGGCCTAAGGCGCTTGTGCACAGCACTGAAAATGGCGCATTTAGAAGCTCAGCTACTTACCTCCCAAGTCAGCAACAGTAAATAGAACAGTGAGGGGATGGGTAATCATCTGTGCCACGCGATTGAGAGGAGCTACAAAGCAGGAAATAAAGGACAGGATAGAGCGGGGATGGGTGGGCGGGGCCAACTGATCATCCGCACTACCAGTTCGCCCGAACTGACTGAATTCCATCTCTGGTTTCGCTCCTCATCCAAAAAGCTTCTTCAGTTTAATTCTTCTTCAGTTTAGTTGCTGAAGCTGAGACACCCTGGCTGAGAGGACCTCGGGACCTGCCTATGAGTGGGGTTCCTGGCTATGGGGAAAGGCATGGGGGCTTTCTATGTGCATGTGGGCGGCTTCCTGGTGATCTGTCCCCCTCTACACATACCCACAAAAACACAGCCAGTCGAGGGTTAAAGAAGCACTTGGCATACACCACAGTCCTTATCTCCAACTTGGCAGCAATATTCACACCGTCTGCCAAGTGCTTTAATTGTTCACAGAAAGAAAATCACATACGTAGCTTTGCCAAAATCCGTTCTTTTAGCAGCTTCAGGCTACAATGACTACCAGATTGAGTTTTGTTCGTCACAGGGATCACTGACCACCACCCTCTCTTATATAGTCTCTGGGGTGTGATCCAGTGACTCATTGATCCTGTGACTCAAGTCCAGTGACTCAGGTCTATTCCCTCACACGCCTCCTCAGCTGCTGCAAGCGCTTATGTCACCTTCGTTGACGTGCGTCCAGGAATGACGTCTCTCCCTCACTCTCATCTGAGACACCTGTTTCCCCACTACTCTGCTCTCTTTCAGCTGGCACCTGAGACGGTGCCAGAGGGGGGGGGGCTGGGAGATCTGGCTGGCTCCTCTTCCTCATGCTCAGAGCTTCCTTCCTCCAATGGGATAGGCTCAGAGGACGGGGCCACAACACCTGGGGCGGGGGCTATTCATTTGTTTTAACCCTTTTGTGTTCTGCTTCTCTTTAAAACTCTTCACACCTACCTGTGTTTCCGAGAACAGGCCAGGGAGACCAGCGTCCGGGACCCCTTCCAAAGACTGTCCAGAAGCAGAGAAGGATGCTGGAGAGATTGGTCAGCAGCGAAGGTAGGAGAGCAATACCTGGGTGGGACCCTCTCCTCTTTAGACCCTTCTGCCACCTTCCGCTCAGAGATATTTTTTTCTCTTGAATGTTTTTTAGCTAAGAATTACATCGCCTTTGATGACTTCGTTGAAATAACCAAGAAGTACGCCAAGGGTATCATCCCATCAAGTATGATCCCTCAGGATGACGATGATGAGGATGATGAGCTGACAGGAAAGAGCCCCGAGGAGCTCCCCTTCCAACAAAAGGTGAACGGCTGGAGGACTTCGACGCCATACTTTCTCCCCACCCGTTCGTTCAGGGTGGGTGGAGGGTACACAGAGGACCCTGAAAGGGTTCCCGGAGAGCAGCTCCGAAAGGAGGGAGAGCATGGCAAGCATGGACCAGGTGGGCGAAAGAACCCCTTCATTGGAGAGTCTCCAGAAGGCCCAGTTTCAGGTCTTAGGTAGTGGGGCCACTGGGACCACCCAGACTCAGGTGCGGAGCCAAAGGTGAGTCTTATCGAGACTCTTCAACTGTAGTGAAAAAGGGAAGAGCTTGCTTTGTTGAGATTCAGCCCATTGGGGTGAGTTGTGTGGTCTTCAGCTCCTGGGCAGCACTCTCCAAAGATCTGTGTACCACTTCTTCAGACGCACTTCCCAACCATGGTTGGGCAACAGATTAGAGTGGGTGGGCCTTGGCTGCAGCCCCTTTGCAGGTTTATCTACCTGGGCTTTTTCTGATCTCTTGTGGCTTGCCCCTGGAGCAGGGGTCTCCAACCTTGGCCACTTGAAGACTTGTGGACTTCAACTCCCAGAATCCCTCAGCCAACAAAGCTTTTAAGACTTGTGGACTTCAACTCCCAGAATTCCTCAGCCAGTTTTGCTTTAAGACTTGTGGACTTCAACTCCCAAAATTCCTCATCCAGCTTTGCTTTAAGACTGGTTTAAAAACTGGCTGAGGAG
This sequence comes from Coluber constrictor foxii, assembly GCA_038048745.1. NCBI lineage: Eukaryota > Metazoa > Chordata > Lepidosauria > Squamata > Colubridae > Coluber > Coluber constrictor. Next base: position 84,026,067 of record CM075965.1, on the reverse strand, counting down.
TTCTGGGAGTTGAAGTCCACAAGTCTTAAAGCAAAGCTGGCTGAGGAATTCTGGGAGTTGAAGTCCACAAGTCTTCAAGTGGCCAAGGTTGGAGACCCCTGCACTGGAGTAAAGGGTGCAGTTGGGCCTCTCTGTCCCTTGGGAAGATAACTTTGCAGTCACACCCAACACGTTTATTTGTCTGAAGGGACAAAACAGGACCTTGACAGGTGTAGTTTTGGAACTTAAGATTGTTTCCTATCCTAGTCAGCCCACCAGTCTTCTCCAAAAGGAACTTTTGGGGTTCATTTGGCCCCCTCTGCTGTTTGGGATGACCTGTGCACGGCCTTCTCTTTCCAGATCATCAAATATCCCCTTCATGCCATCATGGAAATCAAAGAGCACCTGATCGAGGTGGCCTCCAAAGCTGGGATGCACTGGTTGTCCACCATCATCCCGACCCACCAGATCAACGCCCTGCTCTTCTTCTTCGTCCTCAGCAACCTGACCATCGACTTCTTCGCCTTCTTCATCCCCCTCGTGATTTTCTACCTCTCTTTCATTTCCATGGTGATTTGCACCCTGAAGGTCTTCCAGGACAGTAAAGCGTGGGAGAACTTCCGCACCCTAACGGACCTCCTGCTTCGTTTCGAGCCCGATCTGGATGTCGACGAGGCGGAAGGGAATTTTGGCTGGAATCACCTGGAGCCCTATTTCCACTTCTTTCTCTCGGTCCTCTTCATCCTTTTCTCCTTCCCGATTGCCAGCAAGGAATGGATGCCCTGCTCCGAGCTGGCCACCGTTTCCGTTTTCTTCATGGTGACAAGTTACATGAGCTTGTGCACCAGCGCGGAGCCTTACACGCGAAGGGCCCTGCTGACCGAGGTGACTGCGGGGGCCCTCTGCCTGCTGCAAGGGGCCCCTGACCACTGGGGTCACGTGAAGCTCCTGGGTAAAACATTTTATACCATTCCTCTCGGTAACGTCCTGGTGCTGAATCTAAGCCTCCCTTGTCTCTTGTTCCTGTACTTGTTTTATCTTTTCTATTGCATGGCACGACTGAAGAAATTTAAGGGCATCTATTGCTACTTGATTCCTTATTTGGTCTGCTTCATGTGGTGTGAACTCTCAGTCGTGATTCTGCAGGAATCAACCGGCCTTGGTCTCCTTCGGGCTTCCGTGGGCTATTTTTTATTCCTGTTCGCCCTTCCGATCTTAATGTTGGGCATCGCCCTGATGGGCTTCTTCCACTTCCTAAAATGGCTGGTAACGTTGGAGCTGACCAAGATCGTGGTCACGCTCGTCCTCTGCGCGGTCCCTCTGCTCTTCCACTTGTGCACCCGGGCCAGACTCTCCGCAGTCGAAATGGTGAAGTCCTTAACCAAGAGTTCCATTGTGAAGCTTATTCTGGTCTGGCTTTCTGCCATTGTGCTGTTCTGCTGGTTTTACGTCTACCGCTCGGAAGGGATGAAGGTGTACAATTCAACGTTGACGTGGAATCAGTACGGGTTTCTCTGCGGGCCCCGGGCTTGGAAAGAAACCAACATGGCGCGAACTCAAATTATATGCAGTCATCTGGAAGGGCATCGGGTCACCTGGACGGGGCGATTCAAGTATGTCCGAGTAACCAGCATTGAGAACAGCGCCGAGTCCGCTATAAATCTGCTTCCATTTTTCCTTGGGGACTGGCTGAGATGTTTGTACGGAGAAACGTACCCCGCGTGCGACCCCAAAAACACCACCCTGGAAGAGGAGGAACTCTGTCGCTTGAAGTACTTGACCAAGCACAACTGTCACATCAAGAGGTTCGACCGGTATAAATTCGAAATAACAGTGGGCATGCCCCTCGGTGGCGGGAATGGCAACCGGGCCCCCGAGGAAGACGATGTCACCAAGGACATTGTGCTGAAGGCCAGCAATGAGTTCAAACAGGTTCTGCTGAACCTGAGGCAGGGCAGCCTGGTTGAGTTTAGCACCATCCTGGAAGGCCGCCTGGGGAGCAAGTGGCCGGTCTTTGAGTTGAAGGCCCTTTCCTGCTTGAACTGCCTGTCGAAACTCTCCCCGGCAGGCCGGCACGTCAAAGTAGAACACGACTGGCGAAACACGGTTCATGAAGCGTTCAGATTTGCCTTCAACTTTTTGTTCTCCCCTTTCCTGTCCGTTGCCTATTGAGCTCCGCTTGCTACCCTGTTTCCCCCAAAATAAGACCTCCCCTGATAATAAGCCCAATCGGGCTTTTGAGCGCATGGCGATAAGGCCAAGCACTTATTTCATGCTTCAAAAAAATATATATATATAAGACAGGGTCTTATTTTTGGGGAAACATGGTAACACCTGTTCTTGTTTGTCGTAGTCGGATATAACGGCATGTAGTGCGGTACGTCATGCGGTCCTAATACTTTTTCTGCCTTGCACGATGCTCTCTACATCTAGAAGCTGCATATCGATGGAAAGCATAAGAAGCAGGGTTTTCTAAAGGACTAACTCCATGATGGCGAACTTATGGCACGCATGCCAGAGGTGGCACGTGTGCCGTCGCTAGCTGCTCTTTTGGTTTCCGGCGTGCGCATGCATGCTGGCCTTCATGCGTGCCAGAGCGCCATGAAACCAAAGATCAGCTAGCATGCATGCACGTGCTGGAAACACAAACATCAGCTGGCGGATAGCTAGTTTTTGGGTTTGTGGCGCTCCAGCGCATGCACGCATGTTCTAGTTTGGGCACTCGGTGCCAAAAAGGTTCGCCAGCGCTGGACTAATCTATCTAACCAAAGATGCTAAAAACACAACTTTGCCTTCTATTTATTCTCAATAATCGACTGTGTTCCACAGCTGTAACATTGACAAAAATGTCAAAATGAGGGTCAAAGTGATGAAGCCCGGGCGCAAATGCTCCAATTTACGACTTGTGCCAGGCGCCACTAGAACGGTGCTTTGGTGTAGACATGACTTTCCGTTCTCCGTTTGCTCCTAAGCCCCATGGACTGCAGAGGAACTGTGTTCCAGAGGAAATAAATTCTCTGCCAGTAATTAAATCCTGCGAACAGAATTGAACTAATTCAGCGGTACGAGTAGGTGATTATTTTTTTTTTCCAGAGGAAGGTGCCTTCGTTCAGTTCCCGTTGTTCTTTTCCTCCAGAAAGAAGACGGAGAGGAAATGGTTTAAGCGAATAAACATGATTGCTTAATTCTGGAAATGGTAATGAAGCATCCGGAGATAAATCTGTCCTTCTGATCACAAGCATAAAATAATGATTTAAAAATATGACAAACACTTTGCCGTCTTTTTTTGTTGTTGTTGTTGTTGTTTCTTTATATGCACATAGTATGTTAACATACCAGATTCTGCATCGTGCATGGAATAGCCACTGGAGATTTTGTAGCACGTCTTACCTTACTTTGGGGTCAAGTAAATTGTCCTCAGTTCTGGGTTAATGGATTCCTCCTCCTTGTCTCCTTCGCAATCTTTTATCAGCCTGGCTTAAATACGGAGAGGGCCTTGCCCAGTTATTCATCTTTATTCCTAATTATTAGGGTTTCTCGGGAAATAGAAGAAATTTGAAAGAAAAGCCCACCGACATCCCAACCCGCGATCTCTACTCTTTGAATGGAGGATACCAATTCTGAAATGTAATAAAAATAGTAACAGAGTCGGAAAGGACCTTGGAGGTCATCTAGTCCAACCCCCTGCTGTTAGTAGCTTGGGTTGGTATTTAGGCTGTCAGTTTGAGCCCCGAGCCCAGCGATTTGGCTGCAAACATTTCGTCTCCTTTCGAGGAGACCTCGTCGGTGAGCTTTGAATTGTGCTCATCCGTACAGACGAACACAATTCAAAACGCACTGACGACGTCTCCTCGAATGGTGACGAAATGTTTGCAGCCAAATCGCCAAGCTTGGGGAGCTCAAACCGACAGCCTAAATGCCACTTATATTTTAAGAGTTTAGTTTCCCTGTTTTTAAGATTTTTCTCAAGGCTAGCTGGGGCAGCAGGATGAAGCTGGGTGGCGTATATTTACCCCAGTATCACGTTGGGGTTATGCAGTGGTGGAAGGCTACTGGTTTAACAACCAGTTCGGTAAGCGTATGTTTAAGGCAGTGTTTCTCAACCTTGGTAGCTTGAAGATGGGTGGACTGAAGTCCACCCATCTTCAAGCTATCAAGGTTGAGAAACACTGCCTTAAGGCATTTGCGCGCAGCGCTGAAAATAAAGCATTTACAAGCTCAGCTGCTTACCTGCTTATCTTCCAAGTCAGCAACAGTAAGTAGAACAGTGAGGGTGGGGAATCAACTGTGCCACACGATTGAGATGAGTTACAAAGCAGGAAATAAAGGAGAGGGTAGAACAGCAGCGGATGGGCGGGGCCATCTACACTACAGGTTCGTCTGAAGCGGTCCGAACCGGCTAAATTCCACCTTTGGGGTTACGACATCTGATCACAAGGATCGTGTCGAACATAAAACCGGAATAAAATGATGAGTAATGAAACAAACGCCAGCCACCTGGTCATAAGGAGAATTTATTTTGGAGATGACTCTATGGCGGTTGCAATGAATTAAAATATAGAGTGGTCGCCAAAGGATTGGGTGGTGGGTCATGGAATAATTAATCCACATACATCTTATTGCTGCAGACATTTACTGGGGAGTAAGCTCCGTCGATTTGCAGGGTGTTTACTTCCCAATAAAGGTTTTTCTTTCATTAAGCAAGTAGCGGTATCGGTCCAAAGATATGTCTCTCTCTCCCTCTCTCTCCGGTGGGACCTAATGCACTTCCGTGTTCATTTTGTCTTGAAAGATATACAGATTGTTTGTGGCCGCAATAGCAATGATGTTTTCCGTGGGGTGCCAGGCGGTGTGCAAAATTTTTTGGGTGAAGTCCAGGCTGTCGGCGCTGATATCGTCTTTCCGCCTCTTGCCCCCGGAGCACACCCGGCGAGGCTTCAGGATCGCCCGTGGCTTGCTGTTCTCGCGGGAGGCCTCCAAAGTCACGTCGCGCTTCGTGTTTCGGTCGAACATTCGGAAAAAATTGTTGTAGGCCCCGGTCATGATGACGCTGCAGTAGAAGAAGAGCAGGGAGATTAGTTAGCTGGCTAGGAAGGAGGGGAAATTCCCTGCACTGCAGCCTTCACTCCATGTCGGAAAGCTGCCAATGTGATTTATGCATAACGCTTCGATGGGTGAAGTCTGCAGGCAGAAAATGCTGACACTGTAAGGCAGGGGTGTCAAGGCCTGCTTAAATCTGGCCCGGGAGACCAGCCTGCAAATATCAAAGGACCGGCCTGTGGTGCCTCTCCAAGCCAAAATGGGCCTGCGCGGCCCGTTTTCGGCCTCCCCGGCCTCCAGCACACTCTGCTGGCCAAAAACGGGCTGTACAGAGGTCCCAGGAGGCACCCACACGGCCCATTTTCAGCCTCCACGGTCTCCAGCAGCAATCTGGCTGCCATTGCCACGCCCACCCTTGGGCATTTCCTACCACTCCAGGCCTCCAAGGTCAAACACCACCCTGATGGAGCCCTCAATGAAATTGAGTTTGGCACCCCCTGCTGTAAGGCCATCATGAAGAAAAGCTAGGACCACCATCTAAAGAGGTTCTTTTCTTTTTCTTTCTTTCTTTCTTTCTTTCTTTCTTTCTTTCTTTCTTTCTTTCTTTCTTTCTTTCTTTCTTTCTTTCTCTTTCTTTCTTTCTTTCTTTCCTTCCTTCCTTCCTTCCTTTCCTTTCTTTCTTTTCCTTCCTTCCTTCTTTCCCTCCCTCCCTCTCTCTCTCTCTCTCTTTCTTTCCTTCCTTCCTTTCCTTTCTTTTCCTTCCTTCCTTCCTTCTTTCCCTCCCTCCCTCTCTCTCTCTCTTTCTTCCTTCCTTCCTTTCTTTCCCTTCTTTTCTTTCTTTTCCTTCCTTCCTTTGTTCCCTCTCTCCCTCCCTCTCTCTCTCTTTCTTTCTTTCTTTCCTTCCTTCCTTCCTTTCCCTTCTTTTCTTTCTTTTCCTTCCTTCCTTCGTTCCCTCTCTCCCTCCCTCTCTCTCTCTCTTTCTTTCCTTCCTTCCTTCTTTTCTTTCTTTTCCTTCCTTCCTTCTTTCCCTCCCTCCCTCCCTCCCTCTCTCTCTCTCTTTCTTTCTTCCTTCCTTTCTTTCCCTTCTTTTCTTTCTTTTCCTTCCTTCTTTCTTTCCCTCCCTCCCTCCCTCCCCTCTCTTTCTTTCTTTCCTTTCTTCCTTCCTTTCTTTCTTTTCCTTCCTTCCTTCTTTCCCTCCCTCCCTCCCAGTGGTTAGAATGCAGTGCTCTGTAAACTGCTCAGAGAGGGCTGTAAAACACTTATGAATCCGTATATGTGTCTAAATGCTGTAGCTATTACCTGTCGGACCCGTTCCATGCACATTCAAATTTGTCAAAAATGCAGTCGTTTTCATAGAGTGAACACAACTTGCTTCTAAGATAATCATGAACCTGTTTGGTACAAAAAAAGAAGCATGTCATTATTCAAGATCAGACTATTCATCCGTAGCCCTCGCAGCCTTACATCATCCTCTTTTAACGACCCCATCATCCCTTGCAGGATGGAGCCTGGGCAACTGAATGGAGCGGAATGTTTACTGGCCAGAGGCCATGCCTGTCGCCAACGCAGAGTTTTGTTCAGCTGGTAAATTCTCATTGTGCCCTGAGAGAGAAATACCTGCCTCTACCTAGGATTGAACTCGCAGCCTCCTGATTGTGAGGCAAGAGCGCCACCTGTTGCATCATGGAGATGCTGCAAAGGTTGTAACTCTGAAAATTGGTCATAAGTCGCCTTTTTTCATGCCGTTGTAACTTTGAATGGTTACTAAACGAACTAGTGAAGGACTCCCTATACATAATTTTTAAAAATGTCTAGATAAGAAATAGAGAGAGGGAGCAGGGTAGAAAGGGAGAGAGAGAGAGGGAAGAAGAGAGTGAAGGAGGGAGGGAGAGGGAAGGAAGGGAGGGAGAGGGAAGGAGAGAAAGGGGAGGGAGGGGGAGAGAAAGAAAGGGAGGGAGAAGGAGGGAGGGAGGGACGGAGAAAGAGGGAAAGGGAAAGGGAGGGAGAAAGGGAAGGAGAGGGAGGGAGGGTGGAAGAGGGAAAGTGAGAGAGAAGGGGGAGGGAGAGAAAGAGGGAAGGAGGGAGAGGAAGGGAGGAAGAAAGAGAGGGAGCAGGGTAGAAAGGGAGAGGGAAAAAGAGCGAAGGAGGGAGGGAGAGAAAAAGGGAGGGGGAGGGAAGGAAGGGAGGGGGAAGGAGAGGGAGGGACGGGGAAAAAGAAGGAGGGAAAGAGGGAGGGAGAGGGTGAAAGAGGGAAAGTGAGAGGGAAGGGGAAGGAGAGAAAGAGGGAAGGAGGGAGAGGAAGGGAGGAAGAAAGAGAGAGGGAGCAGGGTGGAAAGAGGGAGGGAGGGAAGAAGAGAACGAAGGAGGGGGGAGAGAAAGGGAGGGAAGGGAGGGGGCAATAGACAGGAAGGGAGGGGGAGAGAAAGGAAGGGAGGGGGAGAGAAAGAAAGGGGGGAAGGAGGGAGGGAGGGATGAGGAGAAAGAAGGAAGGAGGGAAAGAGGGAGGGAGAGGGTGAAAGGGAAGAAGGGAGGGAGATAGAAGGAGAGGGAGGGAGAGAGGGTGGAAGAGGGAAAGTAAGAGGGGAGGGGGAGGGAGAGAAAGAGAGGAGGAAGGAGGGAGAGAGAGAGAGAGAGAGAGAGACATTGGTTTCCTCTTGCTTCAGTCCGGCCAAGGTTTGATTGATTGGACAGCCTCCTGGGTAGGTGGGCTTTGGTGAAAAAATAGCAGCCCCCATCCCAACCCCTCTGGGGGAGAACATTTCTTATGTGGCCCGATCTCTTTGGCGCAATGGCGCAGCAACACACTCACATCGCTTTCGTGGTATGGTACATAGAAAGACACGGGGGAAATACCTGATATATTTCTATAGGCTTTGTTTCCATATTCAGATCCCAAACTTTGACCGTGAGGTAATCCCTCGCTAACAGGAAGCGTCCACTGTGGCTGAATTTCACATCGGACACCGAAGAAATAATTTCGGAGAAAAAGGAACGGCTGTTGGGATCCTCTGGTTCTTCATAAACTGGGGAAGGAATGAAAGGAAGGGAGAAGGGAGGAAGGAGAGAAGAGAAAGGGAGGGAAGGAAGGAAGGAATGAAAGGAAGGAGGGAGGGAGGGAGGAGAGGAGAAGGAGGGAAGGAAGGAAGAGAAAGGAAGGAAGGAAAGGAAGGGAGAGAGGGAGGAACGAAGGAGAGAAGAGGGAGAGAAGGAAGGAAGGAGAGAAGAGAAAGGGAGGAAGAAAAGAAAGGAAAGAAAATTTAGAAATATATCACATTTCTACACAGTTGCTTTTCCTGTGACATTTAACATTTCTCATTTTGTGAAGTCTTTTGCATATTTCCCCTTGCAATGTGCGTAAAAGGAAGCCTCTCTCCCAATTCATCCTTTCCTTGTGGTGTGGAGTCCGTCTCTTGTCAAAGTTCCGTGATCAAACTGGACAAACCAATTCCCATCATTCCACAGCAGGGGTGTCAAACTCGCGTCGGCGGCGTCATGTGATGCATCGCGACTTTCCCCCCCTTTTCGCTAAAACGGGGGTGGGCGTGGCCAGCGCATGACGCATCCGGCCCCCGGGGCCGCAAATTTGACGCCCCTGTTCTACAGAATATGTCTGTCTCTTGCCACAAGAGAGGACGTAAACCTGGATCTGTGCTCAACAGCTGGCTGTTGCAAGCTTCCTTTTCCGTTTAAACAAAGCTAAACCTAGTGAGGCGGGGTGAGCTCCTGGGGGTTCGGCAGAGTCTCGGGTGATCCTCTAGACAAGGATTGTCGGGATTCGGCGAACCCCCAAATGCCATCCCTGGCTGGCCCCACCCACCCCTCCCAGGAGTCTTCATGCAGCCTGTTCATCATTCCAGGTAAATGCAGAGGCCGCGTGGAGGATCTGGGAGGGACAAAAAAATGGACCTTTCAGAACTCCAAAAACGGGCCTGTTTCTGGCCCCTGGACCCCAAGGGAAGCAGTTTTCGCCCTCCTGGAGACTTGAGGAAAACCTCTAGAGCCTGGGGAGGGCAAAAAACACCCCCCTCCGCCGTGGTGCAGGCAGCCGAGTAGACCACGCCCATCATGGCCACACCCACCCCGCAACGGGGCAGCGAATCCATTGCTAAAGGATCTGAAGCCCAACCCTGCTGGTAAGACATTTGCAATCATTGCAAATCTGGCTGTGACCCCCACCCCCCCACCCCCGTCTTGCGGCTGAGATGGGACAGACTCGGCTACCCTTATCCTCTCACGCCACAGGAAGAAAAAAGTTAACCCAAGAAGACACCCTTTGGATGTTGTCCCCATCTCCCACAACATAATGTCTCGCCGTGCCCTGCCGCCCCACCGAAAGCTCGGGGAGAAGGCGGCTCCGTAACCTACTCTTGAAATGCTTGTCGCAGAGCGCCGAGGCCCTCATGTCGCACAGTCGGAGGGACCCCTTGCTGCTGCTGTAGACAAAGAGGTTGCAGTGGTGGGGATGGAACTCCGAGGCTGTGATGACTTCGGTCAAGTCCTCCATGTTGTCGGGTTTGATGTCCACAATGTCCTGTGTTGGGAAACCCGCTTAAGGAAAATCGTCGCCAGACCAAGAGTGGGTTGTACTTACCTTTAATACCGGTTTGCAACGGGCCGCGCGTGTGCAAGGAAGGAAGGGCAATAGCACTTAGACTTATATGTCACTTCATACTGCTTTACAGCCCTCTCTAAGTCAGCCTATTGTTCCCAACAATCTGGGTCCTCATTTTACAAACCTAGGAAGGAAGGACGGAAGGCTGAGTCAACCTTTGAGCCCGTCAGGACCGAACTGCCAGATTGCAGGCAGTCAGCAGAAGTAGCCTGCGGTACTGCACTCTCACCACTGCACCACCGCGGCTCTTTGTCGGACTGGTTTATGCGCATAACGGAGAAATGAAAAATGCTTTGCATGGAACACAGGTGTTTCTTTGCATCCGAGGGTGCCCGAACTCTACGGGCGATGCCACCTCCCACAGGATCAGGGAAAGCACCTGAGTAGCGTAGGGGGCTAATGCCTCCTACTAAAGGCAGCAATTAACATCCAGCTGCCTGTAATTCTGCGAGTTCAATCCTAGCCAGGCTCAAGGTCGACTCAGCCTTTCATCCTTTCTAAGGTGGGTAAATTGAGGACCCAGTTTCTGGGGGCAATAAGCTGACTTTGTATAAATATATACAAAAGTATGAAGGCTATTGCTTAATGCACTGTAAGCCGCTTTGAGTCTCCGGAGAAGGGCGGCATATAAATAATTTTTTTTAAAAAAGCAACGCCAAAGGATACTGAAGCTCCGGTCGGTAATGGCTAAGTGCCAAAGGTTAATCCTGAGATCGTCTGCAGACATATACGTCTCACAATCGCTGTTGACCGAAATGGAATTCACGTGGTAGGTGTGTCCGTTTGCAAAAATTTTCCTGGGGCTCACTTCAACCATCAAGTCGGTGGGCTTTAGCACAGGCACCTGTAGAAATAAATACAACAGGTTTCTTTTTCGGGCGGGGGGTCTTTGGAAGGGAGCGTACCATACAGGTAGTTGTCGACTTAATAATTCGCTTAGCGAGGGTTCAAAGTTACAACGTCACTGAAAAAAAACCCTGACTTACGACCGTTTTTTGGCCTCGCTGCATGCATCCCCATGGACATGTGATCCAGATGCTTGGCCACTGGCTTCCTCTATTTATGACAGTGGGATCCCCTTTTGCTACCTTCTGAGAAGCAAAGTCAATGGGGAGGGGGAAGCCAGATTCGTTGAACCGCCGTGCGACTCGTTTAACGACCGCCGTGATTCCCTTAACAAAAGTGGCAAGGAAAGTCGTAAAACGGGACGAAACCCACTGAGCGGATTTCCCACTCTCCAACGTAAATTCAGGGGTCGGTTGTGGTCACGAAGTCGATGACTTCCTGTACCACGTTTTTGGAAAAACCAACTGAAAAAAGAAACATGGTCATAAGTGTGAAAAACGATCCAAAGTCACTTTTTTCAGTGACGTCGTCATTTTTAAACGGTCCCTAAATGAACTGCTGTAAGTCAAGGAGGACCTGTATTGTCACCAAGTTGTCCTGGATGCATCCCCAAGGGTCTTGGTGCAGGACCTGAGATCCGTGAGGAAAGCCGAATCAGAGCGAACAAGAAGAATTTCGTTCTAAGAGGCACGTGAAAATACAAGTCAGACAAATCAGGGTGTGAAATGCTTTGATGGTTCCCAAAAATAGATAACAGTGAAATACATTCAATCGGAGGCCGTTTTGTGGGAGTGCCATCCTGTCCCACCATAAATCATGGGTGGCAGGCTACTCACCGCGGAGAGATTTTTGCTAAATTTGACGCCACCAACTTTTCCAGGGAATAGAATTTGCAATAAACTATCGGTTTGCTTTTAAACGGATCAGTAATCATCAGGAGGAGTTAAGCGCACATTCCCAGCAGGGGCGGCATTCATTTATTTTCCCTTCCGGTTCGCAAATGTGACCCGTGCATGTCCACGCATGCGCCCGGCCCTTCCACGCATGTGCTTTCTGGCATGCACGCCTTTCCCGCATGCACCCGGCCTCAAAAACATGCCTAAACAGGATGGCATAGATTCGGGGCAGGTGAGCAGGGCCATCCGTAATTTTTGTTACCGGTTCGGGTGAATCAGTCCGAACCGGCTGATTCCTGAGTCCCGGTACAGAGATACATCCATGCAAAAAGAATAACAAATAAAAATATGTGAATAAATATATGATTTATTCACAGAAGTCCTGCTCAGGTACTATGGCATTTTTGCTAGAGCAGGAATCAGCAACCTGTGGCTCTGGAGCCAAATTTATTTTTTTTTATTTATTTATTTTTTATTTCCAACTGAGCCACCCTCTTGTCATACGTTGTCTGGGCAGCTACTAATGTGGATGCTGAGGGAGTTTCGAATTACTGACATCATTGAGCAGACAGAACAACAAACTTATTACGACCATCTTATTCAGAACGAGACGCCGTTAGAGGATGACTAGATTTTTATCCTTTGCTTATCCTGAGGACTGCACTAAACTCCTTCCCCCTGCCGTGAGAGGGCAAGGAGACCAGTTCCTTACCCACGCTGAATTTATCACTCGACTGCCTCAAGACTCTTACATCAAACTATTGGACCAGACCCAAATGCTGTACCATCTGACTTACTAGATGTATTTGGCGACCGAACTCTTGGCATTGCGAGACTCCCCCCTCTCGCAAATTTGGCCCTCCACATTATCGAGGGCCTACCTTGATGACGGATTTTGGAATCCCGAGAGGTGGCATGGTGCTAAGAGGGGATTAAGGGCTTTCTTATCTAATTTTCTAACCAAGATTTTAATGGCTTCTGAAAGGGGGGTGGGCATAAACAGGGTGGATCATGTGGATTTGGGGGGCAATCCACAGAGGGAGGGATTAGTAAATAATTTTCCAAAAGTGAAGCTTCACCGCCCTGAGTCCTTTGGAGAAGGGCGGTTTCGAATCTAATAAATAAATAAATAAATAAATGCAGCTCTCTGGGCCCTCTGCTGTGGTTCCCTGTAAGGGGATCCCATCATCGGCTGGCCCCACCCCTCACAGTCACTCCTCGCCTGGCCTGAGAAGGTAAGGGTGACGGTGAGAGATGGAGAAGCAGCCAGGGCAGAGACAGAGAGATACAGAGAGGGGGGAAAAGAGAGAGAGACAGAGAGAGAGGGAGAGGGGAGAGAGAGAGAGATGTCAAAAGGATTTTGTGGTGTTTTTTAACAACTGGTTCTCTGCCCTAATGACTGGTTGGGTAGGCGTGGCTAGGGTGGGATCATGTGACTGGTGGAAATGAGTGACATTGAGTTGGCCACGCCCACCCAGGTTTTGTGGCTCCCGGTGTTTTCTTTTCTGTGGGAAACGGGTCCAAATGGCTTTTTTGAGTATTTAAGGTTGCAGACCCCTGTGCTAGAGGGCTCTCCCGAATTCAAACCATGCAAGAGATCATTTTAAATAAGAGAAAGAATTACAATCTAAACAAGGGAGGGGGAAAAAAACCCAAAAATCATTCCAAGCACCCACCTGAAGTGAGGTCACCATAGATAATTCCTTGAGCTTTCCTTCCTCATCTTTTAAATTGTATCCCTCGGGTTTCTTATCTCGCTCGGTAATCTTCCACAATTTAATCGTTTTATCTTCAAAGAAACCGAAAAGCCATCGGAGTTATGAAAAGGAACACGTTTCATCTTTTAGTCATCACTTTGTTTTGAACATCGTACAGGAATTTCTCGACTTGACAAGAAAGTTCGTTTATGGACCAAAGTTACAACAGCACTGGAAAAAGTTGAAATGGACGGGAATACCTGAAAGGTTTTGGAGGGGTTTTTTTGCATTTTCAAAGCACTTCTGATTTTATTTTTCATCCCCAAGTATATATATCCTGCTATGAGAATAGAATAGAATAGAATAGAATAGAATAGAATAGAATAGAATAGAATAGAATAGAATAGAATAGAATAGAATAGAATATGGAAGGGGAGGGGAGGGGAGGGGAGGGAAGGGAAGGGAAGAGGGAGGGGAGGGGAGGGAAGAGAGGAGAGGAGAGGAGAGGAGAGGAGAGGAGAGGAGAGGAGAGGAGAGGAGAGGAGAGAAGAGAAGAGAAGAGAAGAGAAGAGAAGAGAAGAGAGAGAAGAGAAGAGAAGAGAAGAGAAGAGAAGAGAAGAGAGTTGGAAGGGATCTTGGAGGTCTTCTAGTCCAACCCCCTGCTTAGACAGGAAACCCTACACCACTTCAGACAAGCGGTTATCCAACCTCTTCTTAAAAACTTCCAGTGTTGGAGAATTCACAACTTCTGGAGGGCAAGTTGTTCCACTAATTAATTGTTCTCACTGTCAGGAAATTTCTCCTTAGTTCTAAGTTGCTTCTCTCCTTGATGAGTTTCCACCCGTTGCTTCTTGTCCTGCCTTCAGGTGCTTTGGAGAATAGCTTGACTCCCTCTTCTTTGGGCAGCCCCTGAGATATTGGAAGACTGCTATCATGTCACCCCTAGTCCTTCTTTTCATCAAACTAGACATACCCAGTTCCTGCAACCGTTCTTCATATGTTCTAGCCCCCAGTCCCGTAATCCTCTTTGTTGCTCTTCTCTGCACTCTTTCCAGAGTCCCAACATCTTTTTTACATTGTGGAGACCAAAACTGGATGCAATTTACCAAGGCATTATAAAGTGGTATTAACACTTCACATGATCTTGATTTTATCCCTCTGTTAATGCAGCCTAGAACTGTGTTGACTTTTTTGGCTGCAGCAGCATATAGCTGGCTCCGATTTAAGTGATTGGAGTCTGGATAGCTCAACAGACTAAATAGCCTGTTATTAACATTCAGCTGTCTGCAATTACTGTAAGTTCGAATCTCACCAGGCTCAAGGTTTGACTCGGCCTTCCATCCTTTCTAAGGTAGGTCAATTGAGGACCCAGTTTGGGGGGGCAATAAGCTGACTTTGTATAAAATATACAAAAGTATGAAGGCTATTGCTTAACGCATTGTAAGCCGCCCTGAGTCTCCGGAGAAGGGCAGCATAGAAATCTAATTTTTTTAAAAAATTGTCCATTAGGACTCCTAGATCCCTCTCCCAGTTACTGCTATTGTCTGCAAAGAGTATAAATCCTTCCATTCTCCACCCATCCAGTCCGAGCTGAAGAAGCTCCTTGGATGAGAAGCGAAATAACTGCAAAGAAAGAAACTCCAGTTGCCTCTTGGGAAAAAAAAAAAATCTTCAGGACAACCCCAGAAAAAGTAATGCAAACCCCGAGCTGTTTCCTTCTTATATTTTGGGAAAAGTGCTTGGGTTTGGGTGAAAGAGACGACTTCTTGAAGTCATGGAAACAGGGAAAAATCTGCATCAAGAATGCAAAGGCACAAAACTTGAGGATTTGATGTCCTTGAAGCTCTATTCTGCTGGGGGAGGGGGGGGGTTGTATCCCTGGAGCTCATCTGGGGAAGTTCTGCCCCATGGGGCACGTTGTGTGGGTCAGCAAAACTCATGGAAATTCAAGATTGTGTAAACCTGAAATCCAACAGGTTCAGACAGGTTCTGGAGAACCAGTAGCAGAAATTTTGAGTAGTTTGGAGAATCAGCAAATACCACCTCTGGCTGCCCCCAGTAGTGAGTGGAAATGGGGATTTTGCAATATCCTTCCCCCCAGGAGGCGAGGGTGAATGGGAATTTTGCAATACCCTTCCCCCAAGAGTGAGGTGGAAATGGGGATTTTGCAATATCCTTCCCCAGGAGGGAAGGGTGAATGGGAATTTTGCAATACCCTTCCCCCAAGAGTGAGGTGGAAATGGGGATTTTGCAATATCCTTCCCCCAGGAGTGGGGAGGGAATGGAGATTTTGCAATATCCTTCCCCCAGGAATAGGGAGGGAATGGGATTTTGCAGTATCCTTCCCCTGCCACGCCCACCAAGCCACACCCACAGGAAAAAAAATTGTATTTCACCCCTGCTGCCAGACTCTAATCAGGGTTAACCATACGTTGTTGTTGTTGTTTTTTTTACCGTTCGTTGACAGAAGAGCGTGGGCGGCATTCTGCTGCGGCAACCATTTTATCTTGTTTATTTTTTCCTCTATTTCCAAGCTCTTCAAATAGTCAAATTCAGGTTCGTGGCTCTGGAAAGTGCTGTAAACGTTGTACTCGCCTTGACAGTAAGGTGCATTTTTGCTCTGCAAGCAAGAAAATACGACAATCAGGGTTTATCTCTGCCTTATAAATAATAAAATAAATAAATAAACTTTATTGTCATTGTATGTGTATACATAGTATACTCATACAAGGAAATTTACTTGATACCCAAAGACCAGGTCCAACACAC